>LGRX02005060.1:0-20674 GCA_001247695.2 Cymbomonas tetramitiformis
TGGGCACTGCGAGTGCCCAGCCGAGTGTGCGCCCGAGACTCAACGGCGGCACAAAGCGATGCGCAGCATGGCATATTATAGTTACGCCCACAGCAGAGCACAACACCGCACAACACGGCTCGGCACAACATATGCATAACACGGGCACAGCACAGCACAATAATCGCACATGCATAGCACAGCACAACAGTGGCCATTGCATATGCATAACACAACATAGCACAACATATGCATATGCATAGCATAGCACAGCACACCACAGCACGACACAACTTTTGCATCTGCATAGCACAGCAGTTGCATCTCCATAGCACAAGGCATCATATGCATATCACAACATAGCACAGCATAGCATTTGCATATGCGCATAGCACAACACAGCAATGGCCGTTGCATATGCTGATATGCGTGGCAGTGAGGGAGGGGCTGTAGTCTCAGCGGGATATACCCGTGCTGAGCTCAGGTTGAACTCCTGACAGCCCCATCTCGGGCGCACACTCGATTGGGCACTGCGAGTACCCAGCCGAGTTTGCGCCCAAGACTCAGCGGCACAAAGCGATGCGCAGCATGGCATATTATAGTTACGCCCACAGCAGAGCACACCACCGCACAGCAGGGCACGGCACAACATATGCATAACACGGGCACAGCACAGCACAATAATCGCACATGCATAGCACAGCACAACAGTGGCCATTGCATATGCATAACACAGCATAGCACAACATATGCATATGCATAGCATAGCACAGCACAACACAGCACGACACAACTTTTGCATCTGCATAGCACAGCATTTGCATCTCCATAGCACAAGGCATCGTATGCATATCACAACATAGCACAACATAGCATTTGCATACGCATAGCACAACACAGCAATGGCCGTTGCATATGCTGATATGCGTGGCAGTGAGGGAGGGGCTGTAGTCTCAGCGGGATATACCCGTGCTGAGCTCAGGTTGAACTCCTGACAGCCCCGTCTCGGGCACACACTCGGCTGGGCACTGCGCCCGAGACTCAGCGGCATTCGCGGCACAAAGCGATGCGCAACATGGCATATTATAGTTACGCCCACACCAGAGCACAACACTGCACAGCAGGGCACGGCATCCGGCTGCGGAAGTTCCCTAGAAGCTGGGCGGCACTGGTTGCATGCTAGGCGGGCAGCGGTTGCATGCTGGGCAGGCAGCGGTTGCATTCGGGGCTCGCGGCGGTTGCTTGCTGGGCTAGCGGCGGTTGCATGCTAGGCAAACATGGTTGCATAATGGACATCCATGGTTGCATCTTTGGTGGCGGTGCATGATGGGCGGGCAGCGGTTACATGTTGGGCCAAACACGGTTGCATTCTGGTTGTGCAGTGGTTATGATGGGCTCGCAACGGTTGCATGTTGGGCAAACATGGTTGCAGACTGGTTATGCAGTGGTTGCGTGATGAATATGCCGCAATTGCATGCTGAGCGGCACGGGTTGCATGCTGGGCAAACATGGTTGCATGATGGGCGGGCAGTGGTTGCATGTTGGGCTCGCAACGGTTGCATGTTGGGCAAACATGGTTGCAGACTGGTTATGCAGTGGTTGCATGATGAATATGCCGCAATTGCATGCTGAGCGGCACGGGTTGCATGATGGGCAAACATGGTTGCACGATGGGCGGGCAGTGGTTGCATGCTGGGCTAGCACAGGTTGCATGCTGGACAAACATGGTTGTGTGCTAGGACAACACACGGTGTCATGCGCGGATGACTCAGCAATGTCATACATGCCAGAAGTGTCATACGCGCCTTACAGCACTAGCGCCCGAGACCCCTGTTGAGGAAGAGACCCCCCTTATATGGGAGTACACAGTACCACTGTACTGTGTAATAATGTGACATGTAGAATACTGGCACATCATACTGCATGATAATGTAGTACAAGCATATGATAGGTTGATGAGACTTGGCCATGCTGACTAGGATTACCTCAGAGAGCTGAGTGAATAAGTAATGGCCAAGGCCAAAGAAACAGTTGAGATTTCTAGAGTAAAAACAGCCGCATGGCAAAAGTCAAATATAATACCTAATTCTTACATGCAAATATATGTAGTAAGTCTAGACATAGCAGTCCTATGTCTAAAGAGCTGACCTAGCAGTACCTAGGCAGTTAGTCATTATATGCAGTCCATATAAGACTCCCATCAGTAGTTACAGTGCCTTGTGAGGAGCAGTCCTCCCACAAAATGGTATCAGTGTGCTACGCACCACCACCACCACCACCGCTTCCACAAATTTTTTCTGCTTTGGGATTGTAACTTTTCCGCCGAATTTACGTGTGCCTCAGTTTTTCGGATGGAATTTGAGCTCTCGAGTTACTAGCGCGCTACATAACTTTGAGTCAGCACTGGCCAGTGGCGTCGTTTGCGACTTCCTTCAGCGAGATGACTTGTGGCACTGTCAAATTCTTCTTCAAATTGCTTGTGAAAACGTGATCTTTCTTCGCGAGTTGCTTCGTGATGGTTTCTTCGTGCACTTGCGCGTGCTTTACAGTCTTGGCTGCTGTGAGTTCCTAGTGCGCACGCGGTTCTTCACTCGAATGTTCGCAATGGCGTTTGTTCCTCAGCAACAAAAGTTCTTAGAATTGTCGAATGCAACGCATACTCTCTTCACGCCGTGATCTGTGATGGAAAATTTCGGCTCGCCATGGGACGCGGGACTCACAAATTACCTTTACAAATTATGGCAATTTTTGCGGGTGCTGCTTAAATTCGAGTTTGGGAATGGTCGAAATTGTACTTCTGGCCGCTGGCCCTGTGTTCGCACTCTGACGCGCTGGTCGACGGCTCGTCGTTTTTCTTGCTCGCTAGCAGTTTTGCGCCGTTAATTCTTCTCGGGAATTGTGCCAATTATTCAGTGTTTTCCGCGAGATCTTCGTCTACACTACCCTCTGCGGTTGGGATGTGTGCGCAATGTTCTTCTTTGGCTCGGAATTGGCGTGATGCAACTTCGGATTAGCGCTATTCCGCTGGCGTGCGTGTTCTTCGTCGGGTGTCTTTGCGGCTGAGTGGAATTACGCAAATTTATGCTGTGGAATTCGAAAATGTTCTCTGAATGGGCAGATGCGACTTGCTTTCTTTGCCCTTGAGCTCTGCAGCGCTCTAGCGTTCTTGACAGTGGCTGACCCTAAGTGGTATCGCGCAGCAGCGTTACTTTGACTTCCGTGGGCCGGTCGTTGCCCAATTTTGCTCAATTTGTTTTCATCTTACCTCTTCGAGTTCGCTGGGAAACTTCAATTGGGATTTGGTAACGCCAGTTGCTTATTTGCTGTTGGGCTTCTGCGTCTTCGCTCTTAACACTACACGCCTGTACGGCGGAAGCGCTGGCAGATTTTTCGGAATCAGATTGCTGCGTTTCTCCACCAGCTTGAGCAACTTTTTCAATGTCCTCTTCACGGCGGGCTTCTTCGCTGTATGTTCCGCCTCAGCGGCGCTCGGGGGTGGCGGGGGCTGCTTCTGGGCCCTCCGGGCTCTCTAGCTCGGCCCGGGTGTTTCAGCTCCGGGATGGGCTTGGGGCTTTGGGGCCCACCCCGTACTTTGTCCCGGAATGGGAGGCGCCAGCCGGGGCGCGGCGGGGCAGCAGGGGGGGGGAGCAGTACAACGCTCTCTGGAGGGCGAATACGCGCTTTTGGCGAGCGCGCCTCTACCTCAAGAGGAACGTCGCACCCAAGCATCGCTGCCTGCCACGCCCACGAACTTCCCCAACGGCTCGCGTGACTCTCCTGGGCTGGTATCTGCCACTGTACGTATGGTTGAGTGCTACTCTACACCCCACCAGCGCGCAGGGGGTGCAGGTGCCTCAGATCTACAACGTAGCCAACCAGCTCTCGAGGAGCTCAACACGGTCGCTATAGCCACCGCTCATAATTTGAGATCATCTCCTCATAGCGAAGCTGTAGTTGACCATTTGCCTCTAGCACCAGAGCATCACGTTGGAAACCTGACTCATGAGAGCAACATATTTACGCCTAGGCGTGAAAGTGCACCTCCAAGTGGCGAGCGCGGTTTGTCAAGCGTGAACGAGTGGAGCGTCAGGCTGGCACGCCAAGCTGTAGCGGTGGATATTCTAGCTGTATGTGCGTTGCGTAATTGGTGGAGTACTTGGACAGCACGAGTGCTCAGCGGGCGTGTTTCATCTGCACTTACGACATGGCGCCTACGTGCCCGTCTCGCACGCATGCGTGTTTCCCTTACAGCATGGCACGAGCGAGCTCACCGCAAGAATCAGGTCCAACGCAAAAAGCAAGATTTTGCTGGACACGCAAGTTCACGATTGGCGTCCCGGCTCTTGAGTGCATGGCGGGAAGAACAACGTCGTGTAAAAGAGATCACCCTCGAAATCACGGTGTGCAACATCGCCCGGTCCGAGTTCTACGTGAGGAAGTGTATGAAAGCGTGGAAAGCTACCGTGGACTTCGCTTCCAAGTGCACCACCTTTGCGGGCCAGCGTGAACAACATGTGAAGCGCGAAGTCCTCCACGAGTGGTCAGCTCTGACGGACACGCCTGACGTGACCCCGAAGCAATGGGCGACCTTGCGTAGACATCTTCGCCGCCTGTGTGGCCAAGAAGACTCCATTGCTGCAATCACATGGGAGGTGCAGCTGAGAACGAAGAGTGGAGAGCAACGCGTGATCCCATCTCGTGGACTCCTTCTGTCGCATGTTACCTCAGCAAGCCACCATTATCATCACCTCCACTCTGCACGACCACTCGTCACGACCATCCCAGCCAACCGGCCTGCAAGGCTGGTGCGGTTGGGAGTGAGCGTCGAGGAGGTGATAAAGACTCTAAGGCGTACAACCACTTTGGGAGCAAGTGTTCAACAGCATGGCGTACAATCTGTACCTAGCCGCAACCCCTATGGCGTCTTGTCGTCTGAAGATGACTCCACGATCGATGAGGAAGACGTTCATTCCGCTGACTCCGCCCCACAACCACCTCGATCAAAAGCTTCATCTGCCCCACGACCCACACAACGAGAACGTGCTGTACGTGTCCAGGCTTTGACGGAGTTAGCCCACAAGAAGGAGGTGGCGAAGCAGGAGCGGAAGCGGCAGAAGTTGGCCAAGCGCAAGCTCGCCAAGGCTCGACGTCGCAGTGACGAAGGTAAACTGATGTACGACTCCACCTCTACGTCCAGTGAGGAGAAGTCCACACTTTCATCGTGTCAAACATCTTCTACTGAAGCGCTCTCCTCTGACGCCTCGCACACCTCTTCATCTAGGAGCTCTCGGCAAAAGGGTGGACGCCAACGGCGGCGCCAAGCTCAAGCCACGCGACACGAGCGGCAACTACGAGAGCTGCAAGAGGAGTCCGAACGAGTCGCGTTAGATGCGGCCACTGCGCACCAAGCGCAGCTCACAGCGTTGCGCATGGACATGCACAATGCCGTGGAGGAAGCAACTCGGATGCAGCAGGAGCTCCGCACCAAGGTGTGCCAAGAAGCGCGACAAGCCGCTCTCGAATCGGCTGAGGAGCAGATAGCGCGCATGCAGCATGCCGCGGACGCTGTCTCACATCAGCATGAACAAGCGGTAGCATCGCAGGCGGAGGAAGCTGCACGTCATCATCAACAACTTCGAGAAATGCAGCGCGCCGCGGAAGAGCAACGCCAACAACTTGACCAAGCAGCTCGAGATCAACGACTGCTGGAGCAACAAGTGGCGGAGAGCAAGATGGTGGTGCAGGCCGCACTTGAAGCCGCTGACGGACGAGCGCACTCACGGCCAGGGCAACCACCTAATACCCCCGCGAGCTATGCGACCGTCACAAGTGACGCTCAAGAAGCTGAACACGAGGCTCTGATGGTGCCCCCGTCGGCCACGACTGTTGACGTACGGGGCCACAAAGGCGTGACGTTCGAGGAGGACGCCTCCACGCGTGCATCTTCCCCCACGAGTGTGCATGACCGCCTGGCCAAGGTGGACTGGCGATCCATAAGCGCGCCCGCTGCCGTTGCCATCCGGGCGCGTGTGGAGGAGCGGTTAGGTGGCCACGCGGGCAACCTCGAGGCGGAACGTATGTTCTTCGATGTGGCGAGAAAGTACCGAGACCATGACTTGGCGTCAGGGAGCGGGCCACCGATCTCGGAGGCACCGGCTTCCCAACTCCCTCGACCACCTCACTTGGGCACAGCAGTGATCCAGAGCGTGCACGACGAGGTCGCGTCCAGCACCACCAACATCCCATGCTCAAGATGTTCTCGCAGCCCGCAACCTCCGGTAGCCATCTGGAGTTGTGACGTGATGACGCTGTCAAACATGTCTGTCGCCGCTCAACTTGTGCCCTTGTGCATCTATTGCACACGAGGAGTTTGGCCGGGTGCATTCGATCAATTCCCCACAGTGAGCCCGAAGCCGCTGTCCACGATCGTGGGCGGGGGTGGCGGAGGCGACGGCGGAGGCGATGACGACGATGACGACCAAGGGGGACCTGGTGGGCACCAAGGGGGGGGGAATGGGCCGCCTAACGAGCCTAACCCTGACGAACATGGCGACCGCCCCTCACGAGACCCTGGAGGGTCCAACGCGCGTCGTGGCGGCAGCGGAGGGGGAGGAGATGACGACCCTGATGACGAGACGTTCTATAGCTTTGGCTCTAGCAGAAGGTCCTCGTACAACGACGGCAGGCAGCAACGAGAGGAGTACACGAGGCACTCGTATGCCCTCAAGGCCGCGAAGGACATCATGTCCTTGTACTCAGCACCGCTGGAGGGGTCCACGAACCCCTTCGGCCCGCTGCTGCGGTTCGTAGACGAGTTCGACAGGTGCTTAGCCCTTCCAGTGGTGCTCCTCGCGATGAACACCCCGTGCAACGTGCCCAACGGAGCGTTCGAGCTCGGAGAGCCGATTCTCTCGGTGCATATCTTGTTGAAGGAGATCACCCAGCATTGCTTCCCTACGCCTAGCTCCGAAGGAACGGAGCTGCGAGGGGTTCTCCTGGATGCCGAGGCGGACAAGTCGTTGAACCTTGAGAAGGTCATTGTGCCGCTGGCGAAGCTGATCGTGCCGCTGAAGAGTGAAATGGCCACCTTGGGCTCGTTCCTACGCCGAGTACGCCAAACTCAAGGACGCATGGCGACACCGCGCAAAGTGCGCGAGTTTTGGGATGGACTGCATCTAGCCCATCGCGTAGTGACCATGTTGGCGACACACGAGCTCACCACACCGGTTCCGGAATCCGACCTCCTGGACGTCTTCCTCTCGGGCTTATCCGCGGAGGTACGGAAGGAGGCGTTCGAGATTGCAGAGCGGAAGGGGACCCCCTTGATCCTCCTCGACCGCGCCCTTCCAGCCAGTCGACGCCTAGCGCTGGAATACGCCATTGAGGCGGAGTTGCATTTGAACAACGCGACGAGTAGGAGAGCGCCAGTGCAGCTACTGGCAGCGGTGGAGGTCTCGGAGGAGCTACTAGCTCTAGCCGAAGATCGTCCCGCGGGTGCAACTCCTACTGGGCAACGTCTGGGCTCCCCGGAGTACACTGGTTGCAGGTTGTGCCAAAGCAAAGAGCACTATGCTCGAGAGTGCCCACAGGCTGCTCTTCGTAAGAAGGAGTGGGCCAAAGCACTTCTGGCTGAAACTTTGGACCTGGTCATGCACGAAGTGGAAACGGATGAATACTGCGACGTGCTCAACGCGGTGTTGCCAAAGGAACTAATGGATTTTGCCGCGGAGGACTCCCTCGAGCTCGGAGTACCCTCCAAGTCCCAATGAGCTCGGGCTGTGGAACCCCACATCCCCGCAATGAGCCCCCCTCCTACCTCTCGGAGCAGCAGTTGCGGGAGAAGTGGAGAAGAGCCCGTCGACGTCAAAGGCGGAGTGCTCCTTGCACAGGATACCTAGACTCCGATGAGCTCAACATGCTACCCTCGCGGGCGATGACTAGCCCTCCTCCCGCGCCGGAGCGTCAAGTGGTCGAAGCTCGCCTTCACAAGGAAGCCAAGTCTCCAGTGTGTACGAGCGAGGACCTCTCAGACGACTCCCAGCACGTTGAGAAACGGCACCGACGTACCCTGAAGGTGACCGAGAGCTACCGCGTGCACTTGGAGCCAACGGGCCAACCATTGCAAGGTTGGCAATTTCGAGCTGTCCGAGGGCAAGGGACGAGCGCTTTACGCTCCAAAGTGGGCACACGGGGCTTGAGGTCCTCCATCAAGGCTCTGGAAACGGACCTTGCACCGCCCCGTACACCTCCGCGGAGCACGAGCCCACCGCTTTGGAGAGCCGGGCATCGACGCAGCAGCCGAGGACCCACGCGGTCACCAACGCACAGCGCGGTTACCGCCAACAAGCGAGAAGCCCGAGCTCGATCACCCTTACCCGCAGCCCTTAACAAACTTAAAAGGCTGCAAGAATACCGACGACGACGTCAAGACATCCAGCTTGGGCGTCGACCTCGTACGCCCTCACCTAACGACAGCACGACTGTCGAGGCAACCTCAACCACACGGAGTGACCGCCCCCGACCATGGCTGTCACCGACCCATGCAGCTCGAGCTGAAGGAGCACCAAGGAGGAGGTGGCTCAGTGGGCTGGAGAAGGTTCGCCAACGAGAGAAGCTTAAGCGGGATTATGCCAGTGGCCTCCCATATTTGGAGCGGGACTCTCCTATAGACGAAGAGCTACTGCACATCTTAGCCAAGGAACAAGCGCAAGAGGAAGTAGAAGACGGACTCCTCCAGTACGCAAGTGACTTGGCGACGAATGATATGGCGCGAGCAGCGAAGGACAAGGTCATCCAAGTGGCCTTGTACCCACCTGATCACCCACCCAGGGACCTGGTGCAGACAGCCACCGCTCAAGGGCTCTTGGCCGATGCAGGCACCTACGAGTTACCATGGGACTCTGACATGGACGACCCTCCTGACCTAGGCGACCCTCATGCCAAGGACGACCCCTTCGTATGCCAGCTCAACAGCATCATCGACAGTGGGGACATGAGCCCTGGCTGGAGTGATCTCTTGGCGGCTGTATCAACATCGCGAGCGCCACCTCGACAGATCAACAATTCCAAGGCCCCCACCTTGTTGTTGTTCTGGGCGTACGTGAACGGTCGTCGCGTAAAGGTGCTGGTGGACAGTGGGTGCTCCACCAACATTATCTCGGACAAGACTGTACGCAGCATTCCCTCCCTGACGCCTCGACCTCACGAAAACCCCATGCGAGTGCGAGTAGCTGACGGCGCGTCGTACGATGTCAACACGTGCGTCCGTCCTCGACTGCAAGCAGAGACCACCAAGGGGTTGTACGTCAAGCAATTGGAGCTCAGGGTGATGCCCATTGATCTTTGCGTGGATATTATCCTTGGAGGACCTTGGCTAGCCTCCCACTCCCCAGTCACCCTGGATTACTCCCGATGGGGTTCCATCCGGTTTGGTTCTGGAAGCAAGAGAGTGGTCATTACAGGCTGCTCTCCGGGAACGCCAGACCCCTCAAGACCCAAGGATAAGGCCATGGCGCTGGTACAAGGAGTCTTGTTGGACCCCAAAAGGGTACGCAAGGACCTTCGAGCCCTCCAATCTAAGGATGAGTGTGCCTTCGTGGTGTACCTAGCACCCGACGGCACCTTCGGGGCGGTCGCATGTAACGAAGAGACCGACGCCGAGACCAACGCCAAGCCCAGGGACGCTTCGTCCGAGCGTCGCGCCACGTCTAGCTCTGAGCAGCAAGACGCCCAAGTCGCGGGCGCCATGGACTCCTCCCAAGCGGATCTGGGTGAGACGGACGCGCCTGCGCTGATGTCCGCGTCAGACACTGACTCCGAAGCCGAGGACGCTCTACTCCTCCGGGAATCTGTGCGGCCCAGCCCAGGCACCAGTGACGAGGACCACTTGGATAAGGTGTACGCAACAGTGGAGTCCACCCGCCCACAAAACTTTGACGTGGTCGCGCTGGAGGGTGCTGTTGGCCCCCCGGCGGACAATGCGCCATCCAACAACCTACATCTGGGGTTCTTCCAGAGCAAGCGCGAAGCTTTGGGAGCATTTGCTTTATTACCTGAGCACGTACGTGCCCAAGCAATCGACGACCACGCGCAAGGGAAACCACCCACCTGGCATGCCGAAGCCGCAGCCGCGCTGGAGCAGGGAAGGCGCTTACTCCGCGAACGTCGGCCGCGACGCAAGCGTGTGCGCTGGAGCGACGAGAAGCCCCATACTGAAGGTTTATCTCAAGAGCAGGCCGCTCCAGTGGCCGAGGAACCACCGTCACCGCCGCCCAAGCCCCATGCCATGGAAGCGGAGGAGCCGGACGAGATTGACGAGACAGTGTCCCCGGAGATATGGCAACAGCTGCGCGACCTTGAGGAGGAGTTCAGGGACGTCATATGTACGGAGCTGCCTGACTCCGTCCAAAGTCGCGACTACAAGAACAACATTCGCTTGCGATCCGACTGGAGTGGGCAGCCGCTACATCGGCGTAACTACAAGTTGTCGCAAGAGGAGCTTCGGCAACTTCGTGCACAACTTGACGAGCTGTTGGCCAAGGGGTACATCCGTCCATCGGCGTCTCCCTGGGGTTGTCCGGTACTTATGGTGCCGAAGCCGAGCAACCCTAAGGAGTTGCGCTTGGTTATCGACTACAGGTCGATAAATGAGATCACGGTCAAGGACAAGTACCCTCTTCCTGACGTACAAACCCTCCTCGATGACCTACAAGGAGCAACCGTCTTCTCCACTGCAGACGCCTTGTGGGGATTCTGGCAAGTTCCCATGGAACAGGAGGACATCGAGAAGACAGCCATGACCACCCACTTCGGAGCTTATGAGTGGCTGGTCATGCCTATGGGACTGAGCAACTCACCGAGCACGTGGCAAAGAATGATGACGCAGTACCTCGGACACCTACCCTTCTGCAGAGTGTTCGTGGACGACATCATGATTTTCAGTGACACACCTGAGCAGCATGTCGGCCATGTACGAGCTGTATTAGCTGCCTGTCGCCAGCACAAAGTATACCTCAAGCGAAGCAAGTTGAAGTTGTGCATGCGAGCAGTACGCTTCCTTGGCCATGTGTGCAGTAAGGAAGGTTGTCGCCCCCAACGCGACAAAGTTGCCTCGGTTCGCGACTGGCCGGAGCTCGAGACTGTCACCCACGTGCGCCAATTCCTTGGAATGTGTGGCTTTTACCGGCGGTACATCCAGTCCTTCGCTCACATTGCCCACCCTCTCACTCGCCTCACGAAGATGGGAGTACCATGGACTTGGGGCAAGGAGGAGAAAGAAGCCTTCCAACGATTGAAGTCAGCATTGATTTCAGCACCAATCCTCGCCCTACCGGACCAGCGCTCAGCAGCCGATGGGTCTCGCCCATTTTGCGTGCAGACCGACGCGAGTGCGGTCGCACTAGGAGGCGTGCTGATGCAAGACCTGGGACGAGGTCTTCAGCCGTTGGCCTTCGAGAGCAGGCAATTCTCCTCGGCCGAGCAGAACTACCACGCTGGGGAGCGGGAGCTGTGCGCCATCCACCACTGCACCACAGTGACGTGGAGGCATTACCTTATATTCACCGACTTCAAACTCATGGGTGACCACAAACCCTTGCAGTGGCTCTTCGCGCCGGCTCGGGAGCTGAGTCGACGCCAGGCACGCTGGTATGAAGACTTGGTGGAAGTGGGCGTGCACCAAATGGAGCACGTACCTGGCCGATGCCTAGTAGTTCCGGACGCCCAATCCAGACGACCAGACTACAAGCAGTCATCCGCCAGGGAGGGGCTCAAGGAGAAGGGCGTGGTCGACCGGGACACAGACGAGCCTCGTCAGAGTGTGCCAAGGGAGTCGGCTGAGAGCTCAACCCCCGCCGATCCCACCTCAGTATTCGGTGCAATCGACGAGGACGACACCGACGAAGAGCCGTCCGAGGAGCCCGCTAAAGTCAAGACCCTTGAAGACCCCATCTCGGTGCTCGACTCCACGTTTGATTACTCCGACTCTGAAGACGAGTCTGTACCTCCGGTCAGCCCCCCGTTGGTCGTTGGGGAGCTCACTCATCTGAATGGGCTCACCTGGGTGGAAACCCCCGACCTGTGGGAAGACGCAGCTGAGACGTTGCACACCGCGGAGCGCGCCTTGCATGAAGCCACCCTTGCGGGCGTCACTACTCGCTCTCGCTCGCAACCGGAGCAAGCCCCCTCTCCAGCCCCCTCAACTCCCCTTAGTCCTTCCCCTCCCAGCAAACAAAGTTCCCCTCCCGCGTCAAGCTCCCACTACGATAACGTGGTAGACCGGCAGGACTGGAAACTGGTAAAGGAGAAGTTCGAAGAGATCTCCGCGCAGTACGGCCCGTTCGACGTGGACGCGTGTTGTGACTCCATGGGCGTCAACCGCCAGGTGGACACCTATTGGACGGAGTGCCTCAAGCAGCAATGGCGGGGAAAGCACGTCTGGTGCAACCCCCCCTACACCAAGGATAGCAACCTCATTGAGAGGATCCTACGCCACTTTATGGCTGAGTGGCGCGCCGACCCAGAAAACACGTCGGCGATGTTCCTACTGCCGGACTATGACGCGTCCTGGCGCACCCTTATCCAGCCCAAGTACGGCCTGCACGTGGTCAAGGTGTTCGACCTCAAGGATGCCAAGGGTCACCCTACATGCTTGTTTGAGTCACCAGATGGAGGCCGACCAGCGCTGCGGTGGCCCGTGCTGCTGGTGTGGGCGCCAGCGGCCAGCCGGACTCGGCCTCGAGCGAAGAGTGCCCGTGCGCCCGCCGCTCAAGGTGCAAGCGAGCCTATGGTCACGTCAGGGCCAGCGGCCAAGGCACGCGCAACCAAAGGACCACTGAAGGCATGCCAGTTCGTGAAAGCACTACGCGCGGAGTACGAACGTAGCCCTTACCTCACGATGTTAAAGGAAGAGCTTTTAGCCGCCCCGCACCAGCGCACGGACACCTTCCGTATGGTTGACGACATGATCTGGCGCATCGCGGAGGGACGCTACCAGCTGGTGTTGTCGTCCGACTCTCCCCTTCGGGAGATAGTCATGCGTGAAGCGCACGAGTCTCCCGCGGCGGGACACACCGGGCGAGATAAGACTCTTGCTCGGATAGTGCGGCGGTTCTGGTGGCCCCGCATGAACAAAGACGTCACCGACTGGACCCGCTCGTGCTTGATATGCCAGCAGACCCGCCCGAGGAACAGCTATCCGGATGGCCAGCTGAACCCCCTCCAGGTCCCGGTCAGGCTGTGGCAGGTGGTGAGCATTGACTTCGTCACAGGTCTGCCGCGCACGGAGCGGGGCTACGACGCCTTCGCCACGTTCACGGACAAGTTGTCCAAGATGGTGCACGTGGTCCCCATGCTGTACTCTGACAGTTCCGCTGAGCAAGTGGCACGAATGTACTTCGACCATGTTTGGCGACTGCACGGTGCTCCCATGAAGATCGTTTGTGACAGGGACTCTCGCTTCCGTGACGCCTTTCATATGGAGTTGCATCGCCTTATGGGGGTGCAGGTGGCCTCCACTACGCCGTACCATCCCCAAGGGGACGGTCAAGCGGAGCACACAAACCACACGGTGGAGCGCATGTTGCGCGCCTACGTTGACGCAAACCAGACAGACTGGGATTTGTGGTGCACCCCGGTGGAGTACGCCATTAACGACTCCAGGTCCGCGGTTACTGGATTCACACCCTTCGAGCTTTGCTATGGGCATGCCCCAGCGTCGCAGCTCGACTTCTTCGTAGAAGCTGCGTTGGCCTCTCGTAGGGGCCGCGCCAAGGGGGGGAGAGGGGACGTCGTGAAGAAAGGCACGGCCCACGAGACCGCCCGGCAGTTTGTTCAGCAGTTGCAGACTGCTCGCGATAGGTTGCTGGTAGCTCAGCAGCAGCAAGTGGCCCAGTATGATGCTCGCCATCGCGCTCGCCGGTACGCAATAGGTGACATGGTGTGGGTGGACGCCACGCATCTCACCCAGCCCGGGGATCGGGGCCTACACAAGAAGTTGCTGAAGAAGCGCCTGGGCCCGATGGAGGTGCTGGAGGCCTTCCACAGCGATCCGGCAGATGGAGCTCGCCCCCGAGGACCGAGGGGCCCCCGCGGCTTACCGCCTGAAGCTACCACCACAGTGGAAGGTGCACGACGTCTTCACCGTGGATAGACTCACCCCAGTGGAGTCGGGCCAGGACAAGTTCGCGGACAGGAGTGCGGAGATTCCGCCTCCCCCTGTGGACGTGAGCGGTCGTAAGGAGATGGCGGTGGAGTGCATTGAGAGGTCACGCACGAGGAGACGTAGCGGGCGGACATGGACGGAGTACATGGTCAAATGGGTAGGTATGCCGCGCTCCGAGAATGAATGGAAGACTCGCGAGGACCTCGAGTTCGATGGAGTTGGCCGAAAAGGGATACCTAACCGCGCTCTTCAGGAGTTCGAGAAGGTCGAGGCCAAGAGGCAAGAACGTGAAAAGAGTAGAGTCACTCGCAAACGCGAGGAGTCAGCAGGAGCGATATGGTTAACGGATCCTGAAGAGTTACATGCGGACGGAATGGCGTGGATCCCGGAAGAACGAGCAGACGACGAGGTGGGCACATTCGCGACGGTGTCGTCCACTAGTTTCATGCCATCCCAAGGACCTGGTCGAGGAGCGGCACGCCTACAGCCGTCTCGACGCCCAATACGGATCTTGGTGTTGTTTTGTGGCACAGGCTCCGTCGAACGACAGTTCAGCAAGCAGTTTCCTGGGTGTGAGGTAGTCTCGGTGGACATCCAGAACCGATGGAAGCCCACTCACTGCGAAAACGTCCTGCACTGGGACTATCGGCAGTTCTCGCCCAAGCACTTTGACGTCATTTGGGCGAGCCCTCCATGCACGGAGTATAGCCAAGCCAAAACGGTAGGGATACGAAACTTGCGTGGTGCTGACAGACAAGTGCGGAGAACGTTGGAGATCATCAAGTACCTCCAGCCGAGTTTCTACTTCATTGAGAACCCGCGTGGCCGAGCTCCTCATGGGTTACACACTCGCCGATGCATGCAAGGGCTGCCACCTCCGCATCTGGCTACGTATTGTAAGTATGGTATGCCCTACAAGAAACCCACCCACTTCTGGACCAACGCGCCTATCGCCACCCTGAAGTGCTAGGACAACACACGGTGTCATGCGCGGATGACTCAGCAATGTCATACATGCCAGAAGTGTCATACGCGCCTTACAGCACTAGCGCCCGAGACCCCTGTTGAGGAAGAGACCCCCCTTATATGGGAGTACACAGTACCACTGTACTGTGTAATAATGTGACATGTAGAATACTGGCACATCATACTGCATGATAATGTAGTACAAGCATATGATAGGTTGATGAGACTTGGCCATGCTGACTAGGATTACCTCAGAGAGCTGAGTGAATAAGTAATGGCCAAGGCCAAAGAAACAGTCGAGATTTCTAGAGTAAAAACAGCCGCATGGCAAAAGTCAAATATAATACCTAATTCTTACATGCAAATATATGTAGTAAGTCTAGACATAGCAGTCCTATGTCTAAAGAGCTGACCTAGCAGTACCTAGGCAGTTAGTCTTTATATGCAGTCCATATAAGACTCCCATCAGTAGTTACAGTGCCTTGTGAGGAGCAGTCCTCCCACAGGTTGCATGATGGGCGGGCAGTGGTTGCATGCTGGGCTGGCACGGGTTGCATGCTGGACAAACATGGTTGCATGATGGGCGAACTGGTGGTTGCATGTTGGGGCGGCACGGGTTGCATGCTGGACAAGCGCGGTTTGCATGATGGGCGGGCAGCGGTTGCATCTTTGAGCTGGCACAGGTTGCATGCTGGACAAACATGGTTGCATGATGGGCGGGCAGTGGTTGCATGCTGCGCTGGCACAGGTTGCATGATGGGCGAGCAGCGGTTACATGTTGGGCGGGCAGCGGTTGCATGCTAGGCTAGCAGCAGTTGCATGCTGCACAAACATGGTTGCATGATGGGCGGGCAGCGGTTGCATGCTGGGCTGGGAGCGGTCTATCCGTCCTAGACGAATGAGGCATGAGGCGTCGCCATGTGCACGCGCAGTGAGTTCTCCAGGATGCCGCGTGACCCTCCCTTGCGTCTTATCCGGTGCAGATATCGCTGCGTGGAGTTCCATGGCTTTTCTACAGCCAATGACGGTTTGAGGCAAACCGTGAAAATCAATGCAAGGGAGACAGGAGGTGTAGCGGCGGGCATCTCTATTGACTGCTCAAAGTACTCCCACAGCTGAAATTCATCGAGTTTGCTGTAATCACTTGTTGGCCACAAGATCGTGAATTTTTGAATACTTGTCCATTACGAATTGTTGTATACCGGGGCAGCCACATCAGCCTGCTTTGCATACGGCATGCTTTGTATGCATCGAGAGCTGGGACTAGGTGCATGCACCACCCTCAGGGTGCGAGAGGTGGGGCAGGAAGGGGGAGTGCCGTGGAAATACACTGCTGAGGAAGCGCACACTTTGAAAGAATATGGATCGTGGGATCAGGTGGAGGAGCAGGAGATCGATGTGCGAGAGGATAGCGTCGCAGCGAACACCATGGTGGGCTGGGATGACAAAGTGAGTCGTGAGCATTTCCACCAGGACTTTGAGGTGTGCGCGCATCACCATACGATCTGGACCTTGTAACACACTTCTGCAACGGCGACCTCAGTTCCCACTGCCCACGACAGTCAATTCCGTCCCCTGGATACCCTTTTAAAACAATGGGCAGTAAACTGCGAGTTTTAAACCTAAACCAAGTGCACACAATGCTGCAGGTGAGGTGTGTGCTCGAAGGCGAAGTGGTCTGGGACGTGCGATCAAAAGCAGACACGCAGCTCAGTGATCCCGGGGACCGCTGGATCCGGGCGCATGTGCATGCTGGGCAGTGCGCGTACATCCCAAAGGTGATCCCACTGTGAGCTCACTCTGCGTGCGAGGCCGCGCCTGATCGCCCTGCAAGCCCCAGGATGCGATAGGTGTCGTCTCTGAGGACAGGGAGATCGTCCATTTCCTCGAGATCCGACTGTGGATCAAGAAGACCTGTTACTGTTAAGGTCTCACAAGCGAGCCCTAAGATATAATATGATATGATAAGATAGCACGGATGTTATTGAACAGTAACAACTCGTGCAGCTTAAGAGCGGGTGATGAGTGCAGTGCTTCGTCCGAAGTTACTGCTGTAGCCCAACGCTACCTCATCTATACCGAATGCCTCGCATCTCATAGATGCCACCGCTATTGGGTTGTGAACCCAAGGCATTGGTTGAACAATTAGTATCGGCTGAACGAATAAGCCATATGATACTCACATGCTTGTTCAGAACATGCTTGAAGCGAAGATGAGTTCTCTCCGAACCATTCGGTACTTCAAGATTCAATCTTGCTTTGCCATCTCGAGTCCGACATACTGGCCTCTCGATGACATGTGTCATTCAAGTCTTACCTTGAATAAATGACAGATGATATGACTTATCATCTCGATGACATGTACAGTCATAGTCGACCGTACCGACGACTGTCTGTCATTATAATATATGACATGACTCGACATGACATGACATGACATGGTATGACATGTCTGACATGTATGACACGTATGACATGTATGACATGTATGACACATGTGTCATCGGTCATAACCCTGACAGATCTCCCCTCTTAAGAGAGTTGTGACCTCACAACGGGCATACCTTTGTATATGTCTTTGATGTCTTTGTTGTTGTTGCTGCTGCTGGTACCAGTCTTCTTACACCGATTTGAGGCGTCCCTCATGGTGTTTTTAGGATATTGGGGGGAACTGAGTCCACTTTAAACCCTCACCTTAGGCATTTAGCCTTACAGTTCTTAGGATGTAGCCCCCATGAATTGCGTATCGTATTGCAGAGTGACGATTCAAGGTTCAATGAATTGCGTATCGTGATTCAGAGTGACGCTTCAAGATCGTGACGATTCAAGGTATCCGAGGTTTACGTTACGGATTATTTGCGCTAGCCGTCGACGCCTTTGCGAACGATGATCGGACGATTTAACAATTTATAATCGAACGATTCTCGACCTTATATATACAACTGATCGACGAAAACCCTTAGGTACATGTTTCCACAGTTATTATATATAGTGCACCCAACCCTTCCTCCCCTCCTGAAGCTACTTTGGAGGTTCACAGGCGGTCACGGGGAGCCCGATGTTTCCGGAGTTATTTCACCGGGGGCTTGTTTTAATGCAAACGGAGTGGCCCTGCTTAACGGGATTGGACTTATAATCCTGTACCCGGTCTGCTCAACTCCTCAATTTTTTAGTCCAGTACGCACGCTTTGACGAACATCTGTCGATTCAGAGTGGATTCGCCACGTACTAATGTGAAATTCGTTTTAGTTATGTGTGTCAAGCATAACTCAGGATCACAACTCCGTCCACCTCAGTCGATGTCTCCGGTAGCTTCGGATGACTGGCCATAGGATCCGATGACAAACCACGGTCTTGGCAAAGGTAGCATTAGCAGTTTTTCACAGATATTGGTACCCGCATATGCGTATCTGTGTAAGGGTATGATTTATACAAGGCTCACTACACCTTAGCAAGGAAGGATCAATTCCCGCTCCTGTCATATCAATTTGATGCAGGGTAAAAATGTTAGGGCTGTGACCCTGCAGTTCTCGGGATGCAGCCCTGCAGTTTTTGGGATGCAGCCCTGCAGTTCTTGGGATGCAGCCCTGATTATTATTGGCAAAAGTCATCGGCTATCAGCTTTTGATTCAGAAGCCACAATGTTATGGAAGCTGCGACCTATAGTGACCATATAAGGCCTTATATATACAACTGATCGACGAAAACCCTTGGGTACATGTTTCCACAGTTATATATAGTTATGCGGCAGTTATGCCTTCAGCATACGTAGACAATATGATTATGTGGAACTTATAATCCCATTTAAGTTGCATCATGATCAATTTATCCAAGTGTCAACAAGTGTTCAGGATTTGATAAGGGGTTGACGCCCCACAGGCCAAAGGTCACTATCTCGTAAGGCTCGCCTCAAGTGTGCGGCTTTGAGGATCAGCGTTCCGGCGAGGCACAGGCATGATGCTTCCTTGACCACATGGAGCTGGAAATGAGAATGCTCAAGATATCCGAAGATAGGAAGGCTTTTTGTTGGCCAGAGTTGCTGTCTAGATGCTTAACCTCGATGGGGTTGCATTCGGATACAAACTGTGCAACCATACATGTGACTTATGCATTGGTGTATGTCTTTGATGAATTGTCTCTTGTCATGAACTTGGAAGGAATGACGGGCAAATAGCTAGAGTGGCGGATCTCACTCACTCGGCTTTGCTGTTATGGAATTCGATGCCTGATGGCACAACTGGCAATCCTTTGCTCAGATGCTTTCCTTAAGACATTGGCAACAACTTGTGTGCCAGCTGCTCTAGATTTGGGTAGAAACCATGGATCAACAATTCATCAATCAAAACACATGTTACCAAGGCTGATTCAACGAGTCCTTTAACTCTTGAAATTCAACAATCAGCATCTCAGGCTGTTGACGTCAAAGTGATGGTCGTAAGCTTACAATATAGCTTATTCACATTTAAAAAACCATTGTTCTCCTATGTCAGTGCCCTTCATATAATATGATAGAGCCGGAGAAATATGCATCTATGATTTCTTCATAATGAACTTCATGTCAGTAAGTCAAATAAGACTTCATTTGATGCTTCAATCGGCATGATGTACCGTGTCATCAACTTTATGACTGCTATACACAGATGCTGGAACTTTTCATAAGATTTTTAATTTTCCAAGCAAAATCACAATGATGTAAATCAATTTGTGGCAGCTGTGTGAAGAATGAATGAATCTATACTCCTTCCTCCCTCTTTGAAAAAAGGTGTATCAAACCAATCAGATGGTGATGGAGAATGCTATTCAATCATTATGTTATGTGTAAATGGTTTGATAGAAAATCAGACTGAGATTACTCATCGAATGCTTTCGAGGTAACAATGTCAATATGAACACCGATTCTCTCTACGTCATACCGGCAATATGCCTGACGTTTTTTAATGTGGCAAATGCCAGATGATGTCAAATGTCCAATGTCAATTCACTATGATTCAATATGCAGTTTTGGGGTTGCAGCCCACATACATTGTTGGTTCAGGGTCACTATAGTGTGCCCAACTTAGACAATGGTGTGCCCAACTTAGACAATGTTTCTGGATAATGATTGTCATAATGAAGAACGAAATCAGTGATGGTACCGAAGTTAACTTTGGTATCGAAGCTAATGGAGATTCAATCAAGAAGTGTCTGTAATGACAACAACTCACTACGAGCTGTATTTCCGTAGTTGATGGATGGCTGGTATGTCATTTCATTGTGACTATAACATGGCATCGCCTAGTGATATGTGTATCTTCTTCAGTACATGATCACTTATCTCTATGGTACCCATTTTATTTTTGGGCATACATTATTCAGAATGAACTGCGCTTGGAAACCATATAGTAATCGCCCATATTTAAGAAAACAGGATTTTGCGCCAACCAGCCGTACTCATCGAGTTGGGTACCCCCCCCCGCCAGCGTCAGCGTCATAAGAGAACTCGAAGAATAGTAAGCCATTTTCTTTTAGCCAGCTATTTTCTTAAATTTGCATTGATAAACCCTTAAAACGGCGATAATTTCAAGAAAA
>LGRX02005062.1:0-17113 GCA_001247695.2 Cymbomonas tetramitiformis
ACGTGTATTTTGTGGTATGCGTGGCAGCATACATGGGTCAACACGGAGAACAGGGGCTCGCTGCCTGTGCGTATTGGATGGTCGGTGACGCTTCATGAAAGCCGGTTCGTACCGGCGCCCTGGATTATCGAAGCGAAAATTGTCGGATTCAACCCAGACC
Organism: Cymbomonas tetramitiformis; assembly: GCA_001247695.2. NCBI lineage: Eukaryota > Viridiplantae > Chlorophyta > Pyramimonadophyceae > Pyramimonadales > Pyramimonadaceae > Cymbomonas > Cymbomonas tetramitiformis. Next base: position 161 of record LGRX02005062.1, read on the forward strand.
ACGTATGGACCGCGGCGCCCACGGAACATGATGTTCCCGAAGGGACGTATGATGGAGAATTTGGAGAGCGGCCCCCAAACGGTTACGTGGTCGTGCGGCTGTACCACCCGCGAAGGGAGCATTGGCTGGAGTGGCAGGAGTATGCACAAATTGTGGAATCGGAGGCGGAGTGTCCGACACACACGGATCCGTCCGACGATGATGAGGAGTATGTTAGTGAAACTAGCGAAGAAGACACCAATTAACATGCTCGGCCTGTTTGCGCACTTAACGTAATGTAATGAGATGTAACAATATTGAGCATAAATCATCTTTGTGTGTAAAACGCGTGCGTGCGTGCGTGCGTGCGTGCGTGTGCGTGTGTGTATGAGACCGCCCTGGACGGCCTGCCCTGGTGGACCTCAAAAGTCATTATGATGCAATGTCGCAAGATCTGATTATGCATGTACCCGACGGTGCTGTGTGCATGCACGGGGTGGGGACCGATTGGATCGGGGAGGCTGCTCCGCTCCGCGCCGAATCAGGCGCGTGGCGCGTGTGGCGCTCTCCCCGGCGCCGTGCCTTATGCTGCTTATTCATCTGCGGTTGCGAATCAGCGGCCAAAGGGTGAGCAGCGGCGCTTAAAATCGTGGGTGGGATGGGGTGGGGTATCCCGGGTGGGTCGGTGCGGGGCGCAGTATGTTGGCCAGGTATCAATGGCGTGCTCTGCCATGGACGGCCATCCACATGCGGATACGCCATGTAGGGTTCTTCACGTGCAGTCGGGGCTACCCGAAGATCTGGAGGGGCTAGGCATGCACGTGGTGCCCCCTCCCATGTCCTGCGGGTCCAACGGGGACTGCGTATTGGTTGACCTGGAGAAGGTGTGCCTGCTTGTCTGGGCCGCATGCTGTATGGCCACCCTTCGTATGGTGCAGAACCAGTGCGAAAGACACGGGTGCACGATTCAGGATCTGGTGAACTTGGCGGATTGCTGGACGGCGGCTATGGAAGAATTGGAATCCCCATCACCGGCTGATTCAGCGATGATGACTAAACGGTGTGAAGCTGTCGCGCTGGGGAACCGTGAGGAGAACGTCAGAAGCTCCTGGGAACGGGTACAGTCTTTTTGCAAGCTCCATCGCATCACCCTGCGTGAAGGGGTTGACCCCACGGCACTGGGCGATGCGTTGCAGCTGCGCATACGTGTATGCCACCAGAAGATTGAAGACTGTAAGGCGGAGTGCGCGCGGATCTTGGAAACGATCGTGTGCGTGAAGGATTGTCCCCACTGTACATCGCTTTTCACAAAAGCTACAGACTGTGCGGTTGCGAATTTTCTGACGCCCTCTTCCCTGTTCAGCACGCGTGAGTGGGACCCGCGGGTCGAGCGGGACGAGCGGTGTCTCCGACCAGGGGCCAGGTATTCCGTGAAGGTGGACTGGGCGCGCGCGAAAGCGGAATATCCGGGGATCTGGGGGAAGGTGCTTGAGCATCATCACGCCAGCATGCAGAAGGCGGTCCGGGTGTCAGGGGTTGGCCAGTTCTTGCTATCCCCAGCTGTCCTCCTGCGCAACCTGGGGAGCTGGGTGCAGTTGTGGCACACTGACCTCTTGGTCCGGAGCGGCGAGGAGGCGGTTTTCCCTACCCAGTTTTCCTCCGGGATGTTCCTTGACGAGCAGAGCTACACGGAACTCCTGCCTGATTCGGTAGATGGAAGGCATTGGCAGCGGTGCGAGGACGGCGCGTTCCACTTCACACTCGATCACGCAGCGTCCGGCTTTCCGTCAGCCACGCCGTTAAGGCGCGTCCGTTTTGCTGGCCCGCCGGGCAGCGTCATTGTTTGGCCGGGGGACAGAACTGTGCATCGGGGGCTTTGCCCGGTTGGGGAGGTGCCTGGTGGGGGTCGCGGCCTGCGTACCGCGGCCACGATGTCCGCAATTCTCTACGGCGCCATCAGCACGGAGGCTGGAGTCCCCGCCACGCACGACGAAATCCGCGCCGAGCCGCTGGGAACGTTGTCCCAGTATGGGATGCCATGGCACATGCAATGCCTTGCTTGCGGCGACGCAATACGGTTTGGAGGGAGCTACGGGAGCCTGCCTGAAGTATGGAGCTGCGATCTGTGCATGCAGGCGGATGAAGAGTGTGACCCGTTGCAGGGAACTAGCCTCCAGCAACCCGGTCTGGTGATGTGTGGCCCATGCTACGACTGGCGCAACCAGCATGCGGTTGGGGCGCCCCGAGTGGTGCACCCTTTGCACCTCTCCAGCACATGTCCCAACTTCGAAAACATGGAAGGCTGGTCAAAGCTGCCACCCCCGGAGGCGCGGCTGCACGCCACTCTCAAGATGTCCGACCTCGTCCTAGCCTGGGAAGTGCTGGAAGCCTTCGTTGGGGAGGAAGCGTGGGATGCGAGGCCGGAGGCAGAGAAGGAACAGCTTGCCCGCATCACGTGGAGAGATGGTCAGAGAGTAGATCCTCCGCGTGTCCCTGCACGCGTGGGACCGCTGACATTCGATGGGTCCGCAGACACACAGCGGACGGACACCTGTCTTCTCTACCAGCGGATGGGTGTGCATTGCCCCGGACTGCGCAGTCTGGTCTTTGGAATCCTGAAGGCGTGCAGGGCCTCAAACCTAGCAACGGTTATGGATCGTGCGATCCCCACCAGGAACGTGGGGCACTTATTCCATTCATCTGGTGGTGCGGTGAAGGTGAATAACCAGCTGGCAGCCGTACTTGCCGACCGAGGCAGGTTGACCATGAAGTTCGCGCTGGGCGTGGCTGTGAAGCTCACGCACAACTTCAACGGCGAGTTCCCGAACTTCAGTGGGCGGGAAGATGTAAAAAAGGGGGGTCCCCAACGCAGTTTGCTGGTCCGCTGTGACTGCTCACAGCAGGAGGGGGGTGACGAACCACGACCCGCGGTGTGGGATGGACGCTGGGAAGCGCGACCGACGGCCGCGTGCCGAAATGCTGAGGGGTCGCGATTGGCGCAGCCCGTGTGTACTCCCTGCATGGATCCCGATCGCACTGGCGCAGATGACGCAGCGACAGCTACCAGCCCCACTGGTACCGCAGAGGCGCAGCCGCGGGTGGGGCCCTCTCCCCAGACGCCAACGGCTACTGCGGACTCGGCCGCTGCGGAACCCATGGACACCCAGGCCGACCCCAACGCAGCGACACCTGCCAGCCCAGGTGTGTGCACCCTCGCTCAGTCTGCTGACGCTGTGCAGTTCAGACACCCTAGGTGTATTGCGCTTGAAATGAGGGGTACGTGGGTGGTGGGATCGCTCTGGCGCAGATGACGCAGCGACAGCTACCAGCCCCACTGGTACCGCAGAGGCGCAGCCGCGGGTGGGGCCCTCTCCCCAGACGCCAACGGCTACTGCGGACTCGGCCGCTGCGGAACCCATGGACACCCAGGCCGACCCCAACGCAGCGACACCTGCCAGCCCAGGTGGGTGCACCCTCGCTCAGCCTGCTGACGCTGTGCAGTTCAGACACCCTAGGTGTATTGCGCTTGAAATGAGGGGTACGTGGGTGGTGGGATCGCACTGGCGCAGATGACGCAGCGACAGCTACCAGCCCCACTGGTACCGCAGAGGCGCAGCCGCGGGTGGGGCCCTCTCCCCAGACGCCAATGGCTACTGCGGACTCGGCCGCTGCGGAACCCATGGACACCCAGGCCGACCCCAACGCGGTGACACCTACCAGCCCAGGTGTGGTGAGAATGGCTGAGGCAAAGGCGGTTGCCCCGACTGGTGTTCAGCGAGGACCGTTCTACGACGCCGACAAGCATCATCTGCTCACCAGGGACGACAGAGGACATATCATCGACAGCGCCTTTGACTGCAGCTTCGGATCCGTTACTGAGCCAGGCGCGTGTCAGCCAGCACACCGGAGGCTGCTGGTGGACGTGCAGGCAGCTCCTACAGACCGTTTAGTGACTATGGCGGACGTGCAGGCGTACCTGCGGACTGCGGGGCTACGAGCCGTAGACGTGGTAGGCGACGGCAACTGTTGGCTCCACTGCGTTGGCTGGCACCTGCCACAAGCGGAGGGTGCTAAGGTACTAGCGGAGGGTGGTAAAGTGCGTGTCCAAAACTGTCGGCAAGCCATACAAGCGTTCTACGAGATGCATCCGGAGTATTACAACTTTGACATGGCGGAACCCCGGGGCCAGCAAAATGCAAATGGAGATTGGCATTATGTCTCCCTGTCCAAAATCCTAGCGCAGAAACGGCAGTATGACGAACCCGAGTTCTGGCACATCATCGCCAACATGACGGGCCGCGTCATACAGCTGTACATCAGCTGGCGGTTGGCGGGCATGAATTGGCCGCTTGCCTCGGGTCCAACTCCAGAGGATTTCCCGAACAACGCGCCCTTCGCCATGGAGTTCATCTGCCCCCACGAGGGTGTGGTGTTGACTAGCCGCGAACCTCTACGGCTGTGGAAGCTGTTGGAGCATCCCTTTTGCGCGGGGCATTACATGCGCATCCTGCCGGATAATGAATAGCGTGTTAGTAGGCGCATCAGGGGAAAGGGCGTGGCGCAGCCCCCTAGCAGTAACATTCGAACTTATTTTAATGCAGATTGCAAACAGCCCCATAGATTCACTGCGATAAGAATGCACGCTAAGGGGTAGGCCGCACGCTATAGTACAGGTTGCTCAGGAGACCGCACGCAGTATCCATTTGTGCGCGAAGTCCGTGGAAGCTGGGAGTACGAATCCTGTGGTGTATTTCCTGCTTGCTGGAGGCTGCTCCGCTCCGCGCCGAATCAGGCGCGTGGCGCGTGCGGCGCTCTCCCCGGCGCCATGCCCTATGCTGCCTCATCTGCGGTTGCGAATCAGCGGCCACAGGGTGAGCAGCGGCGCCGCGAGTGGTGGGTGGGCAGGGATGGGCGAGGGTGCGTGTATTTCCTGCCTGCTTCACCGCCTACCCAGTTGACAGTTGCAGGTACCAAGAGGGCATGCTTGCTTGTATCACATACGCTTGCGTAACGTTTGTCATGCGCATGTGCAGGGGGGACAGGCACGAAGACGAAGCGACCCCGTCTGGCCGCCTGTGATACCCATGACGGCGGCTAAACGGCCAGCTCCGGTGGGGCTCCTGGAACAGTTCAACGACCTGGCGACGAAGATACACGCCGGTATATGCCTTAAGTCGGGCATGCACGCTTCACCCGGCGGGGAAGGGTGGCTTCAGGGGAACTTCGACATTCTCCTTGAGAACGTGTTTAACAAGTGCGTGGCTTTCCAGCAGCTGGCTCCTCTGAGCCAGGAGCACACTGTGGCCAAGGGCAAATGCAGCCAGTGGATCAAGCAGAAGATGCGCAACCTCAACAAGAGGTTTCAAACGCAGTGTGTGTCCCCTGCGAACTGCCGGCAGGATGTCCTCGGCGAGGCAGAACTATGCACCGCTTGTGCGCCAAAGGTAACGGCGAACATCACGGCCATGCTGCAGTTCGACAGGTTCATCGCCGGCAATACGCAGTGTACGGGACTCAGGGTGACCACGCCCGAGGAATCCAACGTCCTCCGTGCGAGATTCCCTGGGCCGTGGCAGCAGGCTGTTGATGCCGTAGCAGGGGGTCCCCCGGGTGTATTTCACCCTGCGGTTGCGAATCAGCAGCCGCATACAGTGGCAGCTGCTGCTTGCGGCAGGGTGGCGACGCATGCACCGCAGGTAGCGGCGGATCCTGCTGGCGCCGGGGTGGCGGCGCATGCACCCCCGGGTGGAGTTCGCACTGCGGGTACGATGCAGGCACCGCAGGTAGCGGCGGATCCTGCTGACGGCGGGGTGGCGGCGCATGCACCCCCGGGTGGAGTTCGCACTGCAGGTACGATCCAGCCACCGCAGGTAGCGGCGGATCCTGCTGGCGGCGGGGTGGCGGCGCATGCACCCCCGGGTGGAGTTCGCACTGCGGGTACGATCCAGCCACCGCAGGTAGCGGCGGATCCTGCTGGCGGCGGGGTGGCGGCGCATGCACCCCCGGGTGGAGTTCGCACTGCGGGTACGATTCAGCCACCGCAGGTAGCAGCGGACGTGCAGGACAATTTTCTTGCGGACATCGGAGTCTGGGTGAAGTACTTGTCTGAGTGCCCGTGGGTGACGTACGACCCTGCAACACGTATATTCAGCGATGATACCAACCACATGACACAGTCGCAACTTCCCGAGAGCCACGCGATATGGGTCGGCGAAGTATGTGACGCGCTGAACCTCCTGCGCCCGTTCTTGACGATGGTTCCGGTCCCCCCTGCGCAAGGACGTCGACCCCAGGGCGCACATACCACCCAGCCCCGCACCCAGGAGTCGCGCCCAGCCCAGGCGCCGGAGCAGCCAACACACCTCAAGATAAATCAGGCCGCAGCACCGGCCCCGGGGGCATTGCCCACACCGGAGGAGGCAGTGAGCCCATTACCCACTATCATGACAGAGGCGGCGTTCAGGTCCTCCCTGGACGAGCAGTCCGAGGAGGATGAGGAGGTGGTGGCTCCCCAGCAGGCTCAGGAGGTCAGGAGGAGTCCGAGGACCATTGTAACGTCGCCGCCATCCCTGGAAAAACGACGAGCCGGTAACATAGCCAGGAATATGGCTATGATGAGGGGTGTGATGGAGGCTAAGGGCGCTCTGTTCACCGTTGGTGACACAACACCGGAGGCAGCGTTGGCCTTGCTGCAAACCGTCACGGACGAGCGCCTTAAGGGCCACATCACCGCGCTGAAGGGAACGGGCAAAAAAGTGAGTCTGACGATGAAAGGGAGCTTGTTTACCCTTCAGCAACCAGCGACATTTGCGGGTTACGCAGCGCTTAGCAAGAAGTCCTTGGACGCGCTCAACACGCCACTAACAAATGAACTCAAGCGGCGTGTGAACAGCAACCCGGAGCTGCGAGCTGTCGTGCCAGTCGCCGCGCCAAAGAGCACTGCAGCTGAACCCCGGAAATCCAAACGTAACGAGGGACCGCCGGCTGCCGGCAGCAACAAGCGCAAGAAGCAGGCCTGCCCGGCTGATGCTCGGCAGGTTACCGTGTCAGGAGCAACAATGGCCGAGCTCCTGCCGATTTCGCGGAAGGGCGCGTTTCATCGCGCCGTCAGTGGCGGTGTAGAGTGGTTGGTGGCTGCTGGCAAAGCGGAGAAGCTCACGCAGTCCGCTGTCAAAATAATGTCGGGCCGTATGAAGACACAGCTCTGGGAGACGACCACGTACGGCGAGGAGTACTCAGTGGAGCATGCCTCCGGGACGTGGAGTGGAGCAATCGGCAAGACTGTCCATCGCATAACGGTGGAGGAGTGGTCTGAGGTGCACGATTACTACTGCACGGCGGTGGCCAGTGACAATGGCGCCAACCTGCAAGTCAAGTTGCCCGCGGTGCTCCTCGACTTCGCCATTTTTCATGCGGAGTTCGACGCGCACGCATTCAACTCGGCGATCATCCCGAAATTCGGCGAGTGCCGGGTCCCGGATGTGCACATCTGCGAGAAGGGACTGCTTTGGAGGACATCGACCGGGAAGAAATGTGCATGTCCAACCTGCCGAAGTTGCTCAGCATGCGCGACACGGTCCCGCCGGGTTTACAAGTGGACGGAAATGCGGAGCCACGACCAGCCGGTGAGTGGGGCACGCCTCCCGCAGGCAGCTCGCATGCATGGGTTGTGACATGCCGATGCCTGCAATGAGCAACATGAGGATGAATGTCGAATCTTGCGCCGTGTGCACGCAGGTGTATCTGGTGACGCGTAGCTTGGATTGCAACGCTGGCGATACCCCAAGCTGCTGGCTGACCAGTGTTCCTGAACCAGAAGCTTGAAAGCAGGCGCATACGACTTGTACCGCAGAGGAAACGCGCAACCGTGCAAGCCTCTGGCATGAAAGCTTAGGATGTCAACCACGAACACCAGCTTCCGATTAATGCAGATTGTAGGCTATGCGAAGTGAAAGACCGTATGTGGCTAGAACAGACAATTTTGAACTGTATTGTATCTTTGGAATAAATCAGTTTGTGTTCTCCGACGGAAACACGCGGTCACTAAGCACGCGTCACGCTGCACACGCCATGCACCGAGCGACCGCCGCGTATCGATCGGGCGCTCACGCGAGCAGCAACGATGCATCTAACGAGGTGTCTGCCTTCATGATGCAGGTGCTGTCGGTGCCCCCCCTCAACGGATGTGCTGCGTGCAGGTCGGTGACACGGAAGGGGTGATTTGCGGCAGGTATGCGCGGTGATGGCCGAACTGGATGACGCCGTCATCCTGCGTAAACTGCAAAGCCTGGATATTGGGCAAAGCATGACACCCAAAGTGTCACGGTTTGGTGTGGACATCGGATGGATCCCAAGGAAGGCCGGCGGCCGCCTCACGAAGACGCAAAAGGACACAAAGCTCCGTCAGCTTGGTCAGCTTGCTGACAGATTGACAACTCTCGGGTGCATGATCGATAATAGGATGCGGATAACAAGCTTCCGGGGACCGCCTGTGGGCCCCAGAGAGCTAGCAGGTGGGGGGGCGAGCCCGGTGGACGGCGCGCGGGGGAAACGGCGAGCCGGGGGGGAAGCCGTCACGTGCCAAACAGCGCAGCTCCCAACCGCGTGGGATAACCGGCACGTGACCGACGCCCGGCTACTGGAGTTGGCGCAACGCGCTTATCGTGACATCAAGCGCCCAAGCATTCGCTCCCTCTTCACCCCCGACGACTTGTGCACGCTGGGCATACCTGATCAGGTAGGGCGCGCCGGAAAGGAGCACAAGGGAAGGATTGACGTGCTCATAGGCCACATGCAATCTCTGGGAGTTCAGTTTGATCAAAGGCACCGTGTCATTGCCATCTCCGCTGGCCACGAGATGGAGGCGGCCCCAGTGTTTGCGGAAACAGCGGATGATGATTCTCAGCAGGCGAGGATACCCAACAAGAGAATGCGGTATACCCTGGTGGGAGGAGCCGGCGCAGATGGGAATGATACGAACCACGACCTGGCGGCAGGGTAGAAGTCTTACCGTGGCGGGCCGGCCCGGGGCCGCAGAAGCTCGCTCCGGGCCGAAACCGGGCCGAAGGGGCCTTCGCCCCCGGGCCGCACAAAAATATGAGCCGGCCAAACTTCGGCCAAAAATATAGGCATTTTATGCCACTTTTTATCAAACCCCCATACTTAATTTCAAAATTTCGCGCCTGCGGCGGGCATTGTTCTTCTTTGACCGTTTTGGCCGAAAGCGGGCCAGCGGAAATATAGTTTACGGGCCGTAAAGAAATTTGGAAGACTTCTACCCTGCCTGGCGGACGCACAGGCCGTGGGATATATGGGATTGAGTCATTGCGAGGAAGGGGGGTCGTCAGATGCCCCCACCCCAGCCGAAAATGCATACTGGGAGGAGGTGTTGGATTTGCCGGACATCCCGGAAGAAGACATCGTGGAGGAGACGGACGAAGGTGGTGATGCGGAGGCGGACCTCCTCTCCATCCCGGACTTTCTTTACGATGTACGCCCTGCTCGGACAGGACGTGGAAACGCCTGTGCGTCTTTCTGATACATCATGTAGTGCGTATTGTAGTATGTACGTCATGCAACATGCGCAGGGGCATGCAGCGCACGCAGAATATGCACAGAAACTAAGCCAGGAGGGGACGGCCACTCGCAGGAACTAGCTGCAAAGGCGGGCATGGAAATCGAGGTGGAAGAGGCGGCCGCCTTGCTGCTGGCTCATCACGCAGAGGTGACGGTGTACGCGCCGGTGCCGGCGAAAGAGGTGACGGTGGACCCTCCGGAGGCAGGGAAAGCGGTGACGGTAGACGCGCCGGAGCCAGCGAAAGTGGAGACATTGGACGCGCCAGAGTCGGCCGAACTCAGTCCCAAAAAGATGGATCCGCTTCTAACGCATGGGCTGGCGAGCCCCCACGGAGTGACGCTGCAGGAAGCTGTGTGGTATTTGCTGGACATGAAACGGCGGCAGCAGTGGACAGACGCGCACTTCAACACGTTCATGAAAATCTTGAAGATGCTGCTGGGTGGAGCAAACACCAATTTACCGGGGTCGCTCTGGCACATGCTACGCCTGATTGGTGCCGAGACCGTGTGGGACTACGCAGTGCACGTGTGTCCGAAGTATCACAGAACGTTTCCAGCAGAGACCAAGAAACCAGCGCAGGAGAAATGCGGGGTTCCCATCGCGTGGGATGCGGCGGGAGTGCCGGTCGGGTGGTGCGAGGAGGAGAGATACAGTGTGACACGTACGGCGCGGGGTGAGGTGTACCGCCCGCAGGAGTACTATTTCTACTTCCCGGTGAAACGGCTAGTCAGACGCTGGATGCGCAATGCGAAGTTTGCAAAGATGCGTGCTGATACGCAGGCGAGCGCGCCTACAAACGCATGCGTCATGACCAGCCCGCACGTGGCGCGGATCAACGAGCACAGCACGGTTGGGGGCCGGCTGCTGCAGGAAACAGAAAGCACGGATCCCATGAAACCTGGAATGGTTCGGGCTGGAATGGCTGTGGAATACGGTGAGGATGACGCACGGGCGAAGAAGCACGACAAACAGTGAGTCCAGCCGACACCCAGCACTCCTACTACAACCAAGCCCCCCCTCCCCTTGATGTATGTTGAATGAAATGGCTGACCTGAACAGCGCTATGGTGCAAACGATGCGTTGCGCGTGAGGGTGGGGACACACCACCGGGCGTAATGGTGGGAATGTGGCGCGCACGGTGCAGGGGATGGTCCACGAGGTTCGGAGCGATGCGGAGCGCGGACCTGCACCCTCGGGTACACGCCGCCACAATCTGCAACTCGAACCGTTGCGATGTGCCTTGTTACTAGAATAAGGCTAACCAGTATAACGCATGCAGGTGGTCCCCTGCTGCTGGTCTCCTTCTGCAGTGTAGGCGTATGCAAGGTGCACTGCGTCCCGCCTTGCGTGCCGTAGCAGGTTGTACACCTGCTAGCGTGTCTGGCTGCGAAGGCTTCCCGGTGATTGAGGAAGGGAGGACTGACGGTGCATCCATGCGGGTGTTCGCAGGATCGGGTTAGGATGGAATTTACCGGGCTCGTAATTGTGGTTCCGGGCCCTAGGCAGCACTGGAAGAACAATGACGTGATCCAAGAGCGCCTCGTGAAGGAGCTCAAGGAGTTACGCGACGGGCACGCTGACGACAAAAGGCACGCCGTTCCGAGTATACGATGGTTACTTTGGCAAGTGGCATGATAAGTTCAGTGTGTTTCTGGTGCTGTGCTACTGTGACACCGTTGCGCGGAACGATCTGGGAAGGTTCGCTCCGGTGGCTGCCAGACGCAACGATTACCTGAGCCTGTGGGAGGGCACCCCCGGACCAACTGGTGGGATGTATTGCCTAGGCTATATGCCAAGCCTATCGCACAAAGCTATTTACCGGACGGGGAGACGGTTCATGCCTGGGACCCGTCGGTGCTATTAACCCAGGAGGATCACGAGGAACTAGTCAAGCTAACCCAGGAGGGCGCTGATCCCATGCGGACCGGGCGCTACGGTAAGGGTCCCCTGGAGGCCCTGGAATATTTCACCGCCATGTCGGCATACGTGCTGCCTTTCATGCACTGTATGACCTTCGGTGTTGTGAAGAGTACTGTGAAGATGTTCCGCCACAAGGTGCCCAACTGCGATGACACGTGCTACTTCAACGCCGCGCAGCTAAAGCAGCTACAGAAGAACGGCAAAGGGCTGTGTGCCCCGCACGACATGCACCGTGAGTACCAGGACGTGGTGCAATATGCAGGTAGGTGTGCTGGCAGGCATGATTGCAGGAAAGCTGTTCTTCCCATGCATGCGAGATCTACGTGCATTGTGTGCATGGGCCGGCCCGGTGTATGGGTCGACCATTGATTGAACGGTGCATGCATGCTGATGTCGCCCGGAACGCTTGGTTTGTTTGCAGGGAACTACACTATGGAGGACTGGCTCAACTTCATTTTGATATTCAGCCCGCTGGTATTCATGGACGTCCTGGAGAGTCTCAACCCAGAGTTGGACAGGGCTTGGTGGAAGCTGAGGGAGGCTGTGATATATTTCATCCGGCAGGTGTGCGCCGGCACAATCGAAGACCGCGCAGAGGCTCGCGCACAAGCGGAGCTGCGTATGAGGGAGTTCGCTGTCATTATTGAGAACGAGTGCCCTATGAACATGCTGACGCTGAATCTACGCCTAGCCGTGGTACACTTGTGCAAGCAAGAGGAGAAGGTAGGCGTTGCCAGCTCCAACATCGAGCTATGGGTGGAGCGCCTGTTGGGGGAGGCGAAGGGGGTGGTGCCGGAGCCGGTGGGGGGGAAGGCCATCGATTCATGCATCGGTAACGCCTACTTGCTGAAAGACCGTGTAGATGACATGGCCCACTTGTACCCCGGGATCCGGTTCCTTCCAGACTATGTCGCGCACTCGGTGAAAGAGGACGGCCCGGGTTTCCGCGATGACCCGGGGCTCGCGTGTCACTTCATGGATGTCGGTCATCACATCATCCGCGGTGGCGTGGCGGTATCCGCGCTAAGCGCCGATGCGGAAGGAAGGCTGCTGCCGGGTTTGGCGGCTTCCTTGCGTGCCATGCACGGTGAGCGATACGAGCTAGAACGGGACGCCTTGGACGTCCTATGTTTTCCACGAATGCGGCACGGCGACGAGGACTTCACATCCACGATGTACACCAGGGCAGTAACCAGAATCTCCTACAACGTAGCCTTAGCATCCTCTGAAGCCGATGCATTTGAATACGGCCGCGTGGAAGCTTACTATCTGATCTGGGACCCAGCCACACATTGCGCTGTGTGCCGTCTAGCCATGGTGACGGCATACCCGACTATCAAAAACGCGCGCATGAACAGCCGTGCCGTCTTTGTCTTGAACGAGGATGCCAAACATACCCTGCTGATGCCGGCGTCACGCCTTGAGACCAAGTGTATCTGCCACCGCCCTCCGGGATTTAAAATCCCCCTCCACGCCATCTACCTTTGGCCAGGAATGAAATCTGCACGATGCTCAAGACCTTAGCAACGGCAAGCTAGAAACCAGCAGCATGCGTCCTTCCTTCCTTTCTCCTTCGTATTGCTTCTAGTGTGACCTTACTTGCAAAACCCAGGACGGGGCCGGGACTTGCCAAGCCACGTATATACCTACCTAGCATATCCGGAAACAGTTATCTAACATTCTATGCCTGATTGCCACGTGCACTAATCTTGCACACGTGTCCGTATCACAGTGCATCATGCCTGCCACGTGTCCACCCGTGGTCATACCGTGGTAAATTTACCGGTCATATGTGGTAATTTTACCATTGGGGGTCAATTTACCGGTCATATGTGGTAAATTTACCATTGGGGGTCAATTTACCGGTCATAGGGGGGTACCATGGTAAATTATATACAGCAATGGTAAACAATAATATATAATTACCGCGCTATAAGTAAATGTGGTAAAATCGTGGTAACAAAAACGCCAACTGCCAATAGGAAATTACCCACGGGATTTATATCGCCACTATTAGTATAATGGTGGTAAAACACCAATTTACCATATTTTACCACCAGTTTACCACATTTTACCACCAGTTTACCGCGTTTATTTCTCAGTGTGATATGGACGTCGTAACCGGACGTGCGGACAACGTATGGACTACCGTAAGGACAGCGTATGGATAGCGTATGAACATCACAGTCGCACGTGCGGACACCGTATGTAATGCCGCAAGGACGGCATATGGACGGCGCATGGACATCGTAAACGTGCGTGCGGACGGCATATGGACTCCCATAAGGACAGCGTATGGACGTCTCATGGACATCGTAACCGGACGTGCGGACAACGTATGGACCACCGTAAGGACAGCGTATGGATAGCGCATGGACCTCATAATCGCACGTGCGGACACCGTATGTAATCCCGTAAGGACGGCATATGGACGACGCATGGACATCGTAAACGTGCGTGCGGACGGTATATGGACTCCCATATGGAGGACGCATGGACATCATAATCGCACGTACGGACATCGTATGGACCACCGTAAGGACAGCGTATGGATAGCGCATGGACATTATAATCGCACGTGCGGACACCGTATGTAAATCCGTAAGGATAGCATATGGACGACGCATGGACATCGTAAACGTGCGTGCGGATGGCATATGTACTCCCATATGGACAACGTATGGACGACGCATGTACATCATAATCACACGTACGGACACCGTGTGGACTACCATATGGACATCGTAAACGTGCGTGCGGACGGCATATGGACACCCATAAGGACGGTCAATAATAGATCGTCCACACGCATGGACATCGGTGTCCGTACGTGTGGATAGCTTGTGTTTATAGATATCAATGCGTATGGACGATGCAGTCCACGCGTACGGACATCGGTGTCCGTGCGCGTGGATAGCTTGTGATACACAAAATATTTACAAGGTACAGGGATACACAAAATATTTACAAAATGTTTACAAAATGTTTTCTAGCCTAGCTTCTCGGCTTCTTTGCTGGCTTTTCACCTTCTTCCTTTTTTCTGTCAACTTTTCTCTTTGGAATTTGGAATTTGGAATTGGGAGCGGAACCGCCCTTAACCTTCTCATCCTTCTTCCCATCCTTCTTGTCCTCCTCATCCTCCTCAGAGTTGGTTTGCTCCTCGTCCTCGTCCTTCTCGTCGACGCCCTCGCCCCTCTCCTCATCCTCCACAGTCTCTCCGTCATTAGCAGCGGCGGGATCCTCGACAGCCTCAACAACAGCATCATTAGCATCACCATCGGCCGCGTTCTCCTCTTCAACTTCCGATTCTTGTGCATCTTGCTTCTGACACCCCCGCACGTCCTGGAACCAGTGACGGCTCGTTCCTCTCGTATGGAACTGCAAGTGAATGCAACCTAAGTAAGTGCATTAAGAGCAACGACAACAATTGACAAGCTAAATGCCACTAGAACAATACAAGCAAACACACCGTGACGGGGGGGTATCCACGGTCCCGTTCCGATACCTCAGCAGGCTCCAACTTCAGGCCGGCCAGTTTTCTCGCTGTCAGCCTCTCGGGATACAGCTTCTCCGTGTTGGCGTGCCTCAAGTAGGCCTTGTATATCCTGCGTACATAAACCACTTGTTAGACGGCGTCCTTACGTATGTACACCGTCTTCCACCCGTATGGACGGCACAATAAATGGTGTCCACGCGTATGGACAGCAAAACAACACCACGCACACATGTACACATGGACGTTCGCGTAAGTGCAAAAGGTAAAAATGTGAACGTTGCAGGGGAAGGCAGGGAGGGAGGGAGGACTTGCCAGATAACATTTTTTCTTACTATAACTGACTGGAGGTTGTGCTCCAGCATCTCCATCGTTTTATTAGCCGTCCCGGTGCGGAGTTGCTCGGCACTCACGAGCTCGTCCACCATCGACATGTGGTGGGAAAGAATCCGCTCCACGGGGTAAACCTCCCCCTTATCTGGGAGGTGAACGACGAATTCAACGTACAGCTCGTAGGTATCTTTGGGCAAAATCATTGGTTTCTCGTTCAATGAATTTCCCGGCCCGATGGCGGCGACGGTAGCCCGACCAATGACAAGGTTCGGGAGGCCAGATTTGGTGGCCTTTCCGGTGTCATAACCGGTAGCGATACGACCCACGTCCGCCTGGGGGGTGGCGAAGACGTCCACCTGGTCCCCTACGGCCAAGGGCCCCCCGAGGTTGGGGGAGTGCTTCTCTGCCTGCGGGACCGGCTCTTCGGGGACCGTCTGTTGAGGCGCTTCCACCTGGACACCGTGCGGACGACGTGTGGACTAAGTCGTTCGTACGGGCGACACACGCGTGGAAACATATAAGAAAAACAGTGAAGAACTGGCGCTCACTGGCCAAAACGTACACCCCTGTGGACAACGTGCAAACTACGTGGTTCATAAGGGTGGAAACAATCAAGCGGCACAAGTTGAAAAAAGGTTCACATAACCACGAGCTTGGACACCGTTGCACAACGTGTGGACACCGGCGCTCACAGGCGGAAGAGCACAAAAGTTACCTTTACTTCCGGTTTCTTTTCAGGGGCTTCAGGGGCTTTGGCACCAAGCGCTGTGAAGATCTCAAAGTGCTTCCCTTCAGTGAGTGGCTTGCCAGCAGCAATTGCCAGAGCCACCTGCAGGCACGCCTCTGTCTCCTCCGGGTCCGGCGCATCCCTGTGCCCGTATACCTTGTACCCGGCCGCTGGACCCTTGTACCGGATGTGAAAACCGTCGGGGAAGTCCTGGGTGACCTTCCACTTCCAGCGACCGGGCCCCTCCGAGTTATTTTCAAATAACTCAACCGGTTGGTGACGTATGTTTTCACCATCCGCAAGGGCACCTGCGGGTGGCGGGACTGGATATGCTTGGCGATTTTGGTGTGCTTGGCCGCCCCAATGACGGCGACCGTCCCAGGGGGTATCAGGCCTTTTTCCTGCCAGTCGTCGATGACCTCCCGGGCGTCTTCCTTCATGTCATTTAAGACTTGGGCGCCCGGGTCCACCACCAACCGCGCTGTATTTGCGGCCTGCGCAGCCTCTGCAGGCTGCGCTGCACCCCCTGCCCCGGCAGCCCCTGCAAACAGCAGCATTTGCTGCTGCATGCTTTGCATCTGCTGAAACATCTGCTGCATGGTGGTGTTTGACGCGGCCGCCTCCACCAAGCTGGTTTGGCGACGCTGGTTTGGCGAGGGAGTGGGGGCGGTGGGTGGTGATTTCGGGATCTGTGCGCGTTGTCTACTGGGCTGAACTCGTCTGGCCATGTTGGGAACTTACGAAACAAAATTTGCGAGGAGGTTCGTTTGCTGGAGGACTGTGGGCGTTTGTGGGCGTTTTGGCGGCGATGGGATGAAAACGGTACTCACGGGCGTGGACAGCGCTGACTTCGTGGCGTTCATCCGTACAGTACGGGCATGAACGTATGGACGTTTGACCGTTGAGCTGGTGCATGAGACAGCA
>LGRX02005063.1:0-24360 GCA_001247695.2 Cymbomonas tetramitiformis
GCCTAGCGCCGTACCAACTCGACCAATGTCGCGAATATGTACACATCGTAAATTTAGAAATTTTATCATACAATATTCCACATTCCGGTGATGGACAATATTACACAATCTATCACAAGGTCCAAGAAAAGTTTCGCTTTGGCCAGAGGCCGTTCATTAGCTAATGAACGGTTCCCGCAGCCAAAGTGTCTATGTGCGAGTCTCGCTTTGGCCAGAGGCCGTTCATTAGCTAATGAACGGTTCCAGCAGCCAAAGTGTATATGTGTGATTCTCGCTTTGGCCAGAGGCCGTTCATTAGCTAATGAACGGTTCCCGCAGCCAAAGTGTCTATGTGTGAGTCGCGCCTTAGCCAGAGTTGAAACACAGAAAAAATAAACGCGGAGTTTTGGAGATCATTTGCTTTTTAATATTTTAATTCATCTAAGATTCACAATAAACAATGAATTTCAGAGGCCGTTCATTAGCTAATGAACGGTTCCCGCAGCCAAAGTGTCTATGTGTGTGAGTCGCGCCTTAGCCAGAGGCCGTTCATTAGCTAATGAACGAGTTCAAAAATAAACATACCTGCTTCTTGGCCAAAAAGTATTTGAAGTCGAATTTATCTTCAGATCGAAAGCTGTTTTTTAGCAAGTCCTTCACGAAGTATTCCTTCCTATCTTTTTGCGACATGCTGAAAATGTTTTCGCGAAAAGACTTAATATCTGCCGATGAGAAAGATGAACAGCAGTGCGACTTGCAATTGCACTTAATGGTTTCTGCCATTGATATACTGTCAGCCTGCAAACGTCGCTGCTTGATACTAATTGCGCCTTCATATTTCTTCTTGCGTATGTCGAATTCGTACGGTTTGCGCACAACAATCTGCTTGTTTACTTCACCGTTCAAACACCGAAGAGTGTCTTCATTAAGCAAGTCTAAAGTTGTCTCTGAAAATTCTGTATCAAGTCTGCTTTTTATCTCATTTAAGTCAATTTCGCGCAAAGCGCGTGTCCCGGAAACGCGTGAAGAATTAGAGCTAACTTCCGATCTAGACGTCAAAGGCGCGTTCCAAAGAACCAATTGCGTATTTGCGCTTGGGGCTGTGCTTGGAATTGGCTCTTTATCAAAAAAGTCAGCCCCTATTTCCATAGAATCTTCAATAATTATTCCCGGGCACGGTTTGCAGATAATCTCGCAACCCTCATCAAAAGGAATAGAAAACATATTTTCGTCAAAATTTGCCGTCAGATTTGAAAGAAGATTTGAAAGATGAACAATTTCGCTTCATCTTTGGTTCAAAATGAAACATATTTGTTTGGCCAATCACATCGATTGATACATGAATAATTGATGAAATCAGAGTTTGCTCAAGGTAATTTCAACCATCAAATTGATATAAAATGCAAATAATTGTTGATACGCTACAAATGTAACACATTTGACAATTGGCATGCTATGATGACGACATTTGGCGATCATTATGGCCACACACATTCATCTAAATTTGTGACAGTGCCCCTATGTATCAACATATAAATTACCAACGACTCTTATTGTTATCATTTCTGAATTCAAAAATATACATCAAAGCAACTTTAACTTCAACATGTCTCAATTTTCCAAAACTTGGTTTGGCACCCTGAAGACTAGATTTGAGAACGATGAGGACTTATCCAGTCTTAAATTCCGTGTTTTTGCTATATGCGAAAGCAAATCACGCAGCTTATCACGTACCAAAGATAAGCAACCCGTGGTATCAGTCACTTTTAGAGATGCTCCTGGCGACGTTCTCATGGCCACAGGGTGGAGGCTCATGGCTGGGGCAACCCTACAGGACGTAGCTCCTCTACTGGAGCACGTGGAGGTGGGCAAGCTGTACGACATTTACATGTCCTCCGAGACATTTTACAACTTGAGCTTGGCTTCGCAGTACGAGCTGTCCAGGAACATCGCGGACATCTCTGGCGCTGTCCAGACCCTGGAGGCCATTGTGGAGGTCACGAAGGACCTGCCCCATGCTTTTATCAAAGAATGGGGGCTACCTTCAACCTGGATCAGCAATCGCCAGGTTCTCACTATCGACAGCGATAGTGAGGACGAAGATTACGTCACCCCTCCTCCCCCACCACCAAAAAGGCGCAAAGGCAAGGGCAAAGCCAAGATCGCCTTGCCATTTCCTGATGGCGCAGGTAAATTATAATTGTCTATTTGTCTGTTGGGTTCAATGTGGCTCTGAACAGAATAATTCTGTTGAATATTTACTAAAAATGTTTCGTTTTTGTGCTTGATTGTGCAGGTGCTTCGTGCGCTTGCGCAAGCGAGGCACCTACTGGTGCTGCACCCATGTATCTTACCATGGTTGCACCACCCGTTGGCGATGTTGGCGATCCCATTCCTGAAGAAGTCCCTGCTGGTGCTGGCGATATTGCACCTACTGGCCAAGCGCCTAATGTTGCACCCACTGAAGATGTTGCAATGGCAGTTGGCGCTGGCGAAACTGGCGCTGGCGTTGGCCCTGTTGACGCTGGCGCTGTTGACGCTGTTGACGCTGACGCTGACGCTGTTGCTACCGGCGCGATCGTGAACATGGAAGCAGCGCCTGGCGCTGTAACTGCAGCTAAGAAAGGAAAAAAGCCCAAGGCAAAACAGAACTAGACTAGTAGTATAGTATCTGTTGTGATGTTGTGAGCGAAAGTAGTTGACAATCATCATTTAATCGTGTCTGATTTGGTCGTAAATTTGTTTGTAAAGAAAAAAACAATTGAAAATGTTTTGTTTTAAGATTTCTACACTGTTAATGTAAATGTTGCTATCGTATAGATTTGTAGGGTTGTAATTTTGATTGAACTCGTAAATGAAACGTAATTTCTTATTGTACTTCTAACGGTCATTTAACATTTACAATTGCGTGCGAAATATTACATCAATCAGATTCGATCGACGTCATATTCTTTAGATTAGCTGTCAACCGTTTTATTTCCCGTTGGTGGCAGTCGATCTGCCGGCCTGATATTTCCCAAACGTAACTCTCAAGCACACCACCGCTCCAAGAATGTTACGGCTAGTTAGCTGCCATTTACCGAATAAATCAGCAATCTCACTTTTCTCGATATTCTAACCGAGAAGGCAACGCTGTAACCGTAACGAGACTGTCCTAAGTGGTCGCGGGATATCGAAGAAATATTTTCCTATTTGCTTTGAGTTTGCTGAAACTTGGAAACTCGTGCTGGGCACTGCGTTGCGAAAAGCGACTTCTACTGTCGGGCCCATGTGAAGAGCGGGTGCAAGTTTAAGAAGATTTTGTAAGAAAACTGGACGTAACTGGCAACACATGTTGATAATACGGTACGAATCACTCCCTAGATGCTTCCTATGCTGCCATAATTGATCATCAGCGCACCCTTTCAATTTCCAGCGTGGCTTAAGCATATTGCACTTTCCACCAACATTTCAGAGAAAAAGTTATTTCGCCTTATATGACTGATATGATATCACAGGTGCCGCATATAGTGACGAACACTGACGGGCCTACTCGCGTAGCTTTGAAGAGGTGGCTGAAAGTAAGTTTGATGGCATTTTCTTTCGCCCTGGGCTGAACTTTTTATGCTGTAGTAAGCTGTAGTAAGCTTCAATTGTTATTAGACCAAGAGAAAGTTTCATTCGTTTGAAATTTCCTCACGTGAATACCTTTTCCCAACTTGACATAAAGTACAATGTGCAGTATTCTATCTGATAGCTAGGGGGTGACTTGGGTGCTTATTCGAGTCATCGGTGCTTTTAATAAGTCTTCCTAGTCTACAAAGGCGTCCTTTCGATTTGATTGTAGCTCCGTTGCTTGCAACCTTGGATCGTTCGGATCAACTTTAGCCCGAAGTCTCACTTTCTATAATGCTTTTGTTTCGCAGATACTGCAAGGATCAAGCTTTTGGGAAGCAAGTTTTAGCGGATTTTGTCAGAAAACTGTGGCCAACTGGCAAAAATTGTAATAGCACGGTACGAATCACTCCCTAGAAGCTTGTTATAGTCGTTATGCTGTCTGTTCATTTTAAAAGCGCGATGGCGTGTGAAAACATGCGTAAGAGTGGCTATTCAAATATTGGATAATAGAGTCTGTAGCTTCTGTACCATTCTCGTATACACCTTTTCTATCTCAAGTGTTGGCAAGGAAAATTATTGTTTTATCCGAAGAAGTGGCACCTTGCCCTCGGAGACAAGCGTGTGCTTGTTCAAATCACGTTCGTGATTGAGAAATTCAGACCTGTTAGAAATCATCGTACTCACATACTCACGCTTGATGCTCGGAGTTCGATTGACGTGCAGCTCGAAGGATACAGATACCGACCCCGAAAATATTTGGCAAGGCGTCATTCGTCATTCGTAATTCCTGAATCCATTAGCTTGGTGAGCTTTCTTCAAAGTCACGTTTTTGTGAGCTAAAATGTATCATAGGAAACTTTGACACATTTGTATCTGTACTTTGCCAACTTCAAATTCTGGCATTTTCGGATCTTCTTGGTTGTTGCTGTTGCTACACCTCCCGCACAACTGTTAATATTTGTTGTTGAAACAGGTCGACCGATGTAAGGACGTCCTTTACCTTTGCCTCAACGAGTCATTGTCTTACCTGGTATGTTCCTTATACCAGAAATGCCCTCTTCTTGCTCATCTACACACAGCTCAACCAAAGAATGGGCGGTGGGGGGTGCCTTCACATAAGGGTGGGTTGAGCTCGAGGGCGCGCACACGCATAGGAGTGGGTTGAGCTCGAGGCTGGCATATGCATAGGAGAGGGTTGAGCTGGAGGGCACGCACACGCATAGATCACTAACTTCATGGGAGAGGCGCACAGGGCCCGTGCTCCGCCCCACTGACCAGACGGTGTACGATGCTTCAGAGGAGAACATTGCATAGGTGCGCGCCCAATGGGAGCCGCTGTGTGCCCACCATCGCCCCGCCCGCCCCGCTCATGCAAACAACGCATGAGGGGCTCCTAAGATATTCACCTCGCACTGGGGGGGGCTCCTGGGATATCCTCAGAGCCCGTGTCACAGCAAGCCCTCCCTCAGAGCCCGTGTCATGACACGCCCTCCCTCAGAGCCCGTGTCACGGCGCGCCCTCCCGGCAAAGCCTGTGTCAACACGCCCTCCTACCGAGCCTGCGCGTCACGGCGCGCCTCCCCTCCCTCCGAGCCCAGGGTGTCACGGCGCGCCCTCCTCGTGAGCTCCGTCACGGCGCGCTCCTCCCGCAGAGCTCCGGGCTGTGTCACGGCGCGCCCCTCCCGCAGAGCCCGTGTCAATACGACGCGCCTCCCTCCGAGCCCGTGTCATGACACGCCCCTCCCGCAGCCCGTGGCCACCGCGCGCCCTCCCGCGCAGCCCGTGTCACGGCGCGCCTCTCCCTCCGAGCCCGTGTCACGACGCGCCTCCCGGCAGAGCCCTGCGGTCACGGCGCCTCCTCCCGGTTCCGTGTCAAGGCGCGCTCCTCCCTCCGCTGAGCTTCTCCGTGTCACGGCGCGCCCTCCCGCAGAGCTCGTGTCACGGCGCGCCCTCCCTCAGAGCCCGTGTCACGGCGCGCCCTGCCTCAGAGCCCGTGTCACGACGCGCCCTCCCGCAGAGCTCGTGTCACGGCGCGCCCTCCCTCCGAGCCCGTGTCACGACGCGCCCTCCCGCAGAGCCCGTGTCACGACGCGCCCTCCCTCAGAGCCCGTGTCACGGCGCGCCCTCCCGCAGAGCCCGTGTCACGACGCGCCCTCCCGCAGAGCCCGTGTCACGGCACGCCCTCCCTCCGAGCCCGTGTCACGACGCGCCCTCCCTCAGAGCTCGTGTCACGACGCGCCCTCCCTCAGAGCCCGTGTCACGACGCGCCGCAGCCTTGGGACCGTCGCAAGGGAGGGCGCCGTCACCTGCAGCCGCAGCCCACGAAGCCGCCAGAAGGGTCCACGAACGCCTGCTTGACTTCCGCCAGGAAGGGCTCGGACTTGGGAAGCGCCAGGCCCGAAGCCTGCAGCTTGGTGCACTTCCCGTCTATCCAGAGGCAACCCTCTGCCACCAGCTGGGCCCCCTCCTGCACGTCCATCTCCACTCCCAGATCCCGTTAGATCCCTCAGCCACCTCATGCGATAGGGGGGTGAATGGTGTCCGCACCGTGGCTCTTGAAGCTTTGCCAAACGCGTGGTTGGGGCCCAAAGAAGGTTCGGCGGCGCTCTCTGAGGCGGATTCCTCTCTCTATGGCTGGAGATCCCCCACCGAAGGAAGTCCAGAGCCCATTCACAACACACTGAGCGGCATGAGGCCCGCTGACAAAAGCCAGCCCACCATCATCCCAGTGGATGCGAAAAGCATTCAAGAACGTTACGGTTGTACATCAGACAAATGGAATCTACCCGACACATGGGACTTTTTGTGCCTCTCTCGCACGGTCCGCATAGGGAATTTTTGATCGGAAGCATCCTTCAGGTAAGGGGGAGAGCCAGGGGAGAGACTGGTGGGAGGGGAAGAGTAAGGTGCCGCTGAAGGACTTCATTTCCCTTTTTTAACTGGTAAAGCTCTTTCATATTTACTGACCGAGTTTCTTCCAACTTTGCGACAAACTGAGAAAACCCTTCACTTCAGAAGCTTTAGAGAGCAATTCAATTGCCTTGTTCTGCAATTTTAAAGCGTTTCAAGAGCAGTGACTCATTGTTTGGCTTGAATAATAGCTTTCACAGTCTGTTTAACAGACTCGTGGACAGAAGTTAAAGTCTCTATGGACTTCTAAAGATCTGCTGCATCAGTTTCCAATTTTCTGACTCTCTGTATAGTCCCTGCGGCCCATTCTTCACCAACCGCGTCCCGCGAGTGGCAGAGGGGAGCGTGTTTGAGGCCTACGTCTCCACAGCTGCCAAGCACAGGACCCTTTCTGGGCTTTCTGGGCGATCCCCCACTGGCAGGTCCGTGCTACGCCGAGGCTCCGACGGGGCGACTGCTTTGGTGACCTTGTCTCACAGGCACCTGGCGTCTGCACAGCTGGGTGTGGCACGTGCTCCGCGACACACGCCCCGTGGCGTCTGCACAGCTGGGTGTGGCGCGGTGAGGTAATGCACAGCCCGGGTGGGTACGGTGGGGACATGCACCTTGTACTGGGGCAGGGGGCGGATGGTCACTTCATCGGTGTCTTCGCCGGCCAACCCGAGATCCAGCCGGACCACGTTCTGCACCCCCCCCCGCACACCGGTTCTCAGGCCTCTTGATCAAAATGTGCCTCCTCTGCCGTGACAGCTCCAAGGCGTCGCAAAGTGCAAGGCTCACGGCTCACCCGCACAGACTGCAAGCCAGAGGAGGGATGCGGCACTAGCGGTGGAGCGCGCACTGCAGCGATGGCCGTCGATGTGGACCTACCTTCATCTGACGGCGCACAGACTGCAAGCCAGAGGAGGGATGCGGCACTAGCGGTGGAGCGCACACTGAGGCAATCGCCGGCGATGTGGACCTACCTTGAGTTCCTCGGCCGTCAGCCCGCCCGTGGCATCCTCAGCATCGGGACTGGGCGTTTTGTCATCGCGCTCATCGCGACCCGTCAGCCCTGAGGGTTGTGCTCCATCCTCGGTGGGTGTCCCCCCTTGCGTCCGGGCCTCCCAGCGTCGCCCCAGGGCTGAGGCTCTCGATGACGCGTCACCGGGGCGGGCATCCTGCTGCCCTTCCGCCCAGTCCGCCCTGAGTGCGCGTGCGGCGCTGCTGGCGCTTCGTCGGGAGCAGCGTGACAGGGCAGGCGAGTTGCAGTGCGTGCTTGTCTCAGTGCGGCTCCCAGCCAGCCCTCTGTTCCACGCTGTGCCGCACCTGCTCCTGCGCGGGCTTGTCTCAGTGCGGCTCCGAGCCAGCCCTCTGTTCCACGCTGTGCCGCACCTGCTCCTGCGCGGGCTTGTCTCAGTGCGGCTCCCAGCCAGCCCTCTGTTCCACGCTGTGCCGCACCTGGTCCTGCGCGGGCTTGTCTCAGTGCGGCTCCCAGCCAGCCCTCTGTTCCACGCTGTGCCGCACCTGCTCCTGCGCGGGCTTGTCTCAGTGCGGCTCCCAGCCAGCCCTCTGTTCCACGCTGTGCCGCACCTGCTCCTGCGCGGGCTTGTCTCAGTGCGGCTCCCAGCCAGCCCTCTGTTCCACGCTGTGCCGCACCTGGTCCTGCGCGGGCTTGTCTCAGTGCGGCTCCCAGCCAGCCCTCTGTTCCACGCTGTGCCGCACCTGGTCCTGCGCGGGCTTGTCTCAGTGCGGCTCCCAGCCAGCCCTCTGTTCCACGCTGTGCCGCACCTGCTCCTGCGCGGGCTTGTGCCCTATGATTGCTCGAACTGTCTGCTCAATTTCTTCCGGGTTTTTTCCGACCTGCGGGTCACCAGCTCACCCCCGTGTCACCTCCAACTAGGCATTTGTCTTTCATGCTTGACCGCTGTGTCTCGGCCAGGCATCCAGGTGCCGCTGAAAATCGCGAAGCATGCGACGGAGCGTCATCGCGAAGGCCTGGCGGTGGGGGCCGGATGAGGTGCCAGCGGAGGGCTGCCCCTCACCTCGCCGTGGAACACGCCGCGGAGCCGCGCAATAATGCGGTCGCTGCCAGGATGCGCCGCGATGTTCGTCAGCTCCTTCGGGTCTGTCCCGCGCCCTCAGCACTCACACTCGACTCCTCCCCCCTCCCACTGCTTCCATGCACCTGGCCTGTGGCTTGATCCTTCCCAGATAAAATCCTCTGCTACCGGTCATCAGGCATCAGAGCTTGGAAAGTCAAGCAGCAGGAACCGGCGCCGGCGTCGTTAACCAGCCGGTGAGTCAACAGCATGTCAAGCGGCAGGAACCGGCGCCGGCGTCGTTAACCAGCCGGTGAGTCAACAGCATCCCAAGCGACGAGGCGAGCGCATAGGAACCACAGGTCAGCGGTGATGCCTCAGGCGTTGAGGTAGGCACCTGCGTGCAGGTTGTACAGCTCCAGCTGCTGCGTAAGGCCGTGCCCCGGAGCCGTGTGCACCACCAGCTTGTGGTCACCCTCGCGCACCATGACGTATCCTGCGCCGCTCCAGCGCCCGCGTCAGGGGTCATCCCCCACCGCTGCGTGCCCCGAGTGACACGTGGGCGCTCTTGCTGGGCGGTCCCTCAGCATGCGCCGTGGATGCGGCGCCGGATCAGCGTCAGGAAAGAGGGCATCCCGAAGTGGGCCTCGCCAGCTGGCGGAGCTGCTCCGAGCACTGCGGAGGGAGTGGCACAGCGCATGCGCCCGGCGAGAGCCTCTGTGGGGCGCGCTCACCAGAGTACACCAGCAGACCAAAGTACTCGCTCACCGAGAAGTTCTGCAACCCCCCCTCGAGGCATCCACATCGCCAAGTCAAATGCGGAGTGCCGGGCGAACGTCGTCTCCAATCCATTGCTCATTGGTCAGCCTGAATGCCGCGATGCAGATGTGTGTGCTTATCCTTGTACCGACTACTTTGGCACTTGTGTGTGTATGCCTATCCTTGCGACTCCTTTGGCACCCCGACGCCACAGGAGACTGCACTTTGGCACTTGTGTGTGTATGCTTATCCTTGGACCGACTCCTTTGGCACCCCGTAGCCACAAAAGACCGGCTGTACTATGTACCCACGCCGGGGATCAAAGGATTCAGCACACACTTTGAGACACAGATGTGAGCGCGCGCGCGAGCTCATGTTTACATCCATTTCATTAGACAACCCAACCATTGGGCTGCACTATGCATAATCCACGGTGGGGATCAAAGCCTTCGGCACATCCACGGCCCGGATCATGCAGAGCGTTGTGAAGTTCGAACCCTCCACCTTCCACCGAGACATCAGACACCATCCGTGTGTATGCACGAGAGAGTGCTTGGCGCCGTGAGTGGCGCGTGCGTGGCGATGAGCTTTACGACGTCCGATTTACAACTTGCCTCTCAACCGAGCTTCGGCTCGCGGCGTGACGTGGCAACTGAAGGTACCATCCCAATGTCAGCCGCGTGTAGAGACGCCAAGGCGGTGCTGGCTGATGAATGGTGCCCTATCGAATGGATGTCAGACACAGACACGCCGCAGGAGAGCCGCCGGAGCATCCCCCCGGCTTTGCGCGGACGAGCGGCTCAGGAAAGGACCACACAACCGCGCACATACCGCGCAACCCGAGCAGCCGGCTGGCCGCCATCCAAGGCCGCACCTTCCACGTGGCTGCGCCAGGACCGTCCAGCAATGCCAGCATGGATTGGCCGTTGCTGCTGCGAGGCCGGAGAGCCTTCGCCGCATCCACCACTGTCTGCGCGACGTCCAGCAGCGAGCAGACGTGCCTGCAGCGCGCCAACGCATGCACGGCCTCACCTCCGCCACAGGGCTAAGCACCACACCAGCTGGCCCTCTGCAGGTGACAGAATGCCACCAAATCCGTGGGGACACATCCCGTAATCGCGATGGAAAACCACTGCAGGGCGCTGGGTCAAGAGGCCCAAGTCTGCTGCAAGCCGGGGTTTGCAGAGCGCTCTGCGCGGGGCGCACCACAGCCGCTGCCCACCGCTCCAGCGCTCGGGCCAGGAAATGATCAACGGCACACGCACAGCTCCCTCAAACATCGTGTGCTTCAGCAGGAGCCCGTGGTCCCTGCAGGGGGAGCAGCCGTGAACGACGAGGCCTCCCCTCCCATCCACGACAGAGAGCGAAAGAGGGCAGGCGTGGCTGCTGCCGAACCCAGCCGTACGGCGCTGGTGCAAGAACGTGATGCGCCGCAGCTGTATGGTCCTGATGCACAAGCTTGATCAGTCGCAGCTGTGCTGTGTTGTGCAAGGGTGTGATCGGCCACAGCCATGCGGTGCTCGTACAACGATGCCGGAAAAGCATGGCCTGCCGTAGCTGTATGGCGATGATGCAGGGGTATGATTGGCCGCGGCTGTGAGGCGCTAGCCGAGCGCTGATGCGAGAGAGTTACCCAAGATTTTCGCCATGATCGGAGGTGTAAATGGCCAAGGTGTTGTTGGCGACTCGGCTCCCCTGGGAGTTCCAACCCCTACCGAGGGCGCCGACTTAGGTTTCCACATATTCATGACGCATCGACATATTCACGACGTATCGATTGGGTGGGTGACCCGCCGGACGTAGGCGGCCGGCTGGACGCGCACAGGGTGTGCACGGAGCGCTGCGACGGCCCGAGCGAGCTGGGTGCAGCCCGGCCTCGCTTGCACACGGCACAGCGAGCCGGGTGGGAACGGCTTGGACTAGGGAGCGCTGAGCAAAGAGGGCAGTCTGGAGAGGCCTGCAGACCCTGCCTCGGCATACGGGGACGGTCATTCTGGTCACCGAGCCGACCTGATGCGCCGTCATGATCATGCCCACCTCGGAGTCGAGCCAGGTGATGCACGCGTAGTACTCGGTGCGCACCTTCCTCAGGAAGTCAGCCGGGAGCGGATCCGGATAATGAAAGGAGGACCGAAGAGACTGATAATTGTTAATCTGCGGTTGTGGTGCACTCACATTCCCCACAGCCTCGCTCATCTGCGGTTGCGGTGCACTCGCATTCCACTGAATCCCGTGTGGCTCAGTGGTCCTGGAGAAGAGAAGGCTAGGCTCACCACCGGATCTTGCGCAGCCATCCCAGTGATGGTGTCGCTGAGGATGTTGCCAAGATTATTTGATGAGATCCCTTCAGGATGGCTACCGAAATGTCGGTGAGGGTACTGCGCCACACGCCCCTACGAGGTGCGTCACGCTGACCCAGTGGTGGCTGTTTAGGACTCCATGCACATCTGAAGTGGGCCCATAACCTTTTGGAACTTCAGGTTGCAATATCACTTCCACATTATCATTGAAAACACTTAATATGTTTCACACAACGAAACGCCCCAAGAGTAAGCCAAACATCTCGCAACGGCTGAGATGATTTGGCAAGATTCCAGCGAAAGTCTGTGAGCTCAGATTACGCCTCACCCGAACTTCCTCCTAACTAACATAGCACCCGAGCCCATCTCACAGTGACGGATCTGGCACAGTGACTAGGATCTGACGGCGACAGCAATGTATCTGTATCGTTGCTGATATCTACGATTAATGTAATAACCGAAAATGCGTTTTGTTCTGCAGTGGTGCAGATCAAACATGCCCTAAAGTTAGGGTTTGGATAGGGTTTGAGTTCTTGCAAGTACTACCGACCCTAGGCAGTCACTCTTTACACCATTTTCACCAGTAGAGAGTGCCGATTCCGTGCTAACACCAAATGCGGTCCCCACAAGCTTCGCTTCCTTGGAGGCGCCAATGCGCTAGGGGCTCCTTGCTTCAAACAGCCCCTACATGCGGAGGGCATTGCACACGCATTTCCGGCGCGCATGACGGTCCCGATTCCAGCACTTCAATATGCGGGCCTGGGCTTGCCGGCGGATTCGAGGCAAGAAGGTAGCCATCCTAGCAGCCGACCAGCAGGAAGAATGGCTCATCCGTTGGATCGGACCTGATAGCTGACCAGCAGGAAGAATGGCTTATCCGTTGGACTGCGCTGCTCTAAGAATTCCACTGCCGCCAAGGTGACCTTATGACTCCATTTCCAGTGCATGTCATTCTGCCTGCGGGCGTGCCAAGCGATGCCTTCTGAGCACGTCGGTGAGATACCAGGGAGGAGCAAAGTGCGGGAGGCCCGACTCGCCCTCAGAGAGGAGCAAGGCATCGAGGAGCCGTGACCCGGGAAGGAACATATCAGCTCAGGAGGCATGAACCCTTAACAGGCACAAGACAGATCGAAGGGACGACAGCGCGTGCACCTGAAGAGAAGACAGATCAAAGGGACGACAGCGCGCGCACCTGAAGAGAAAGCCATTCATCTTGCGTAGGCTGTCGGCTGGTGGCAGGGGAGCTAAGGGGTCCCGCCGCGCTACGATGTCATCTGAATGCCCTTTGCCATTCCTCATCGCCACCTGCCAGAGCCTGCCTCTTCCTCAAAATAACTGATTTTGAGAACTAAAGGATGTAAGATTCACGTGCGAGCAGTGCGAGCGGTGCGGTCAGGGCGAGTTGCATATGTGTTGAGGAAGCATACACATCTACGTCGTAGATACACGGCAGGCATTTGCGTGCCTATATTATACGCGCCCATATGTGCACCCCGCGCACCAACACTATAACATTTGCATGCCTGTCCGATAGGCGCCCATATGTGCGCCACGCACCCATACTATAACATGTATTTTCAAAGACATACTTCCTCAGGAAGCATGCGTCCTACATATATGTATGACGTATGATGTATATCAGGAGCATATAAAGTGTACATGACGCAACATTTCAGCTGTGTTTTGAGCTTCTCCAGTCCCCACATATGCATGACTGGCTCAGCAGATGCAGCCCGTGCAGCAGGCTCGTGTGCGCCCGTCTCCAGTCACCCGAGGGCCTCGCTTGAGCAGCTACGATCGAAGCATGGCTTCGAACAAGCTGAGCCAGCTCCCAAAAGCATTCGCATGCCGTCCTCTGATCGTCCTGAGTGGCTGCAAGAGGATTGAATCGTGGTGGGACAAGCTGACACGGATCAGCACTATCCAGTGCTCCGATTGTTCAGGTTGAGGGATTTCAAAAACAGAATGGCAGTGGACGAGCAGATTGCAACGCGCCATCCCGACAGTTGACCTAACCTGTACCGAAGCAGGACCCAGCGAGAGGCTTCTTGATCGAGAGTCCAGGCAGGGAACTAGATGCTTCATATTGCCAAAGAGGCGCTTGAGGCTTGGTTCTCGTGTGTTGAGCGATTGTAAACGGGCACCTCCTCTCCTGCCTGTACCCTTGCGTGCGTGCACCCCTGCACGGGTTGCACGCACTTTCTGGAGGGTGAAACCGTGCAGGGATTGATCCGCCCACACATAAGAAAGTCCCACTTGCATCGTGCCAGGCATGGGAAGCAGAGGAAGCGCACAATTCTGCAGGGGCACGGCCGAATCTCGCATGGCTACGCAAGTGCATGGGTTGAGACTACTGAGCATCGATCAGGCCCGAGGTGAGCTTACCACACTGGTGTGCATCGTGTTGAGGATGTCGTTTTTTTTCGCCTGGAACTGGGATATAACACTCCCATACGAATCCCGGGGTCAGATTGCCACCGTAGCACACAAAGACGTGGCGACATAGGCAAGGTCCCCGATCGGGCCAAGTATCTGCTAATGAGGGGTTCAGAGCTGTGGGAGAAGGTGCCGGTGTCGGAGCTCGCAAACACGTGTGTCAGAGCCGTTTAATGGCATATGAAAGTTGCTAAACAATCACACGCAACCAAACCAGTCTAACGGTTCTTTGCTTGGGTTTTGTTCAGAGTCGGAATGCACGCATGAAGTTATATATTACCGTCGGATCGCCCGAATTTAGATTTCTGAAGCCGTACAGCGTGTCGTTATGGAAGTTCATGCTGCCTGCGAGGACTGACTCGTAGCCTGCGGCGTTCAGAGTGAGCGCCAGCTGTCCCAAGGCCCAGCCACACGAGTCAGGGTGCTCGGGCCCTGCCAGTGACGTGGCACTCAGTTGCACGAAATAAGTGTGCGCGCAAAAGGGACAACTGAGCTTCAAGAACAGAGCCAGGCAGCCACGTCGCCCACGGTCACAAACCCGGGTTTCTGCTTCGAGAATGGTGCAGGATCTCAGGCAAGCCTCCAAAGCATACCGTCCAAGCATATAAAATTGTTGAACAATTTGCCTTGCCTTGGTCGGGGTGACTGATTGTAGGACTCACGGTCGGTAGGCCCGCTGGCATTTCAAATCCATTTTCATAGACTCCAATTCGTGTGGAATATCGCATCGCAGTGAACGATTGACGACTAGGGCAGCACAGCGGGGCGTTAGTGTAAGCAGCCTGGCGTATACAGCCCCCACCAAGCCAGAAAACAACTTAAGCAGCACACACGCACACACGCGACGCATGCCCCGCTTGAATTGATGCCTAATTTCCAGAGGAGAAGTATGCTTGCAAGCAAAGCGCAGTCATCGCCGGAACGGGCGATGCTTTGTCTTGAAGATGATCCTCAGCAAATCAGAAGCCGCAAACACGTTCCACAAAACACTGTACACTGGTTCAGGCAGCCTTGAACATAAAGGACGTGGCTTCTCGGAACAGACACCGACTCGACGGGTCCAAGACGAAGATGCTTGGAAACACGACTCGCTTTAAGGGTTACAGCATACCTCCATTCGAATACCTTGCCTTGCCAAGGCGTCCAGATTGGGGGTGTGCACGACGTCATTGCTCGTTCCAAGCACGTTAGCCGCGTGCTGATCTGCCATGATCACTATGATATTTGGACGGGGCCGTTCAACAGATTTGGTGGATTGTTCGTGACTCGCACGCCGAGCCTACAGAAAACGGCAGGTATATTGAGTCGTACATAAGAAAACGTGCTGACCTGCAAATAATGCGTATCAAAGGAAAACGTTTTGAGCAAGGCGATGCTTACGCCTACGCAGGTAGGGGTTACTGATCAACTCCAGTGGTCCGCGAGTCGCACGCTGCGGTGAGGAGGCAGGAGGTGGAGTATCTCGTTCTTTATTTGATAGGCACAGTTAGGGCCAGATCCGCAAAGCTTCGGGAGCTCGTGGTATACCACAGCCTCTTTCCTTCGGGCGCTCGCGGTACGGCACAGCCTATTTCCGGGAGACCCGCGGTGTCTGCAAGGAGTCTCTGAAGGGTTCACTTCCAACACCAGGCGTGAACGCCTTGGGAACTCACCAGTAATTCCCGCTCGTGCCATTTCCATAAAAAAATGTCAGCTTTAAACCCAGCCATAATAGCAAAGCTTCCACACAATGCTAGCAGTAGAAAGTTGAAGATTACATAGACGGAGTTCTCATTATGTTGCTGTCGAGGGTTTCTGGCGTGCACAGTGGTACCTACACGAGTCAAGGCAAAACCCCCAAAACTATGGGTTTACTTACTGGAAACATCAGCAACCAATCTATGAAGGATACCGTGGAGCACAACGAAAAGAGGGTCGTTACTCGGAGAAGAGCTTTCTTTTCGTCTCATATTGTATTCGTCAAGGTGTCTTCAGCAAATGGATCCCGGGCAGGCCCTTTGGGAGGCTCTCCAATTGCTCGGATCGTCGAGCATTCACATTTCGTGCTCTTGAAGCTAGGATTCTAGCGTATGCTTTATTGTATGTGCATTGTTTGGTTACAGAACAAGAACCACAGAAGCCCTCGCTTGGCATGGGCGGGGTTATAGCCAGCGCAGGGTTATGGTCGCGAAAATTCCTGTAAAAAGTTTTTACGTGATACGGGTGTCATGCCCCCTACAACCACGACGTGAACTCCATCGTGTTCACCATGCTCTCCGTTTTACTTCGTGGATCTTCGTTGGACATTGCCACTCCAGCTTTATACGTGGACGAAAATAGGTATTTAGGGTGTGTAACGTTCTGGGGTCCATAAGCTCTGGCATGACTCGGCATGCCTCCAAATCGATGTCCTCCACGAAGTGCACACCATCACGGGGAAGCTGATTTCCCCCCCACTGTATGGGGGCCTGCTTCTCCCTGTTTCACCCCTCGCCGTGTGTGTGTGACATGTGACACCCATAGCCGTGACACCGATCCGTGACCTGCTAGTTAGCCTCCGTTATTGCTAACAACTCTTCAGTTTTATGTTATTCATGAGAACCACGATATCTACTACGAGCTACATAGAGGGGTAGCGCAGTGGAAGCGTGGTGGGCCCATAACCTCATGAGAACCACGATATCTACTAGCTACATAGAGGGGTACGGAAAAAGCGGTACGATCACTGCAGGTTGAACACAGGCAGTGAAAGGACTCGAGGATAATATTACGGGAGTAAGGAGTGGCGGCTTACGCCGCCAAGTTATTACTGCGGGAAGATTGTCTGAGAGGGGCGCGTGTCGCAGTGTCATCATCATAACGTGTGACACCGCGACCGCAACTACGATGCTTCAGGTGTGAGTGACACAAGGAGTCACATACTACTAGATACTACTATAGGGTACCTAATATTGTACTCTACGTGAGTTATCACCGTTCCGAGCACCCGGCCCTGCGTGTTTTCTGTGTTTCACTGTCTATATATTTACCCGTTACAAATATATAGTCAGATCATCCTTTCTATAACACCACACTTTCGAGGGGGTTCCACGGCGGAAGGGCCGAACAAACAAAAGTTCTGCTCAAAATATGCCCCAAATTTGACTTGAGCTCTAGTTATGGAGGTAAACGTCCTGAAAACTGCCAAGTTTTAAATCGACGACGAAGTCTGGCACCGAAATCATTCAAAACTACACGACCTTTGCATACTCGATCCAAATTTAACAAACTACATAAAAAACTTCATTACTTTTTCACGACTCCAACCTGCCCAAGTACCGCCTCGTTTCACACGTGCGTTTTAGAGGCATAGAGGGCCCCGTCTAGAGCAGGGCATTGTATCGGTTGCAGAATCGCTTATCGATCGATTTCGATATTTAATGCTGAAATTTGTATAGGCAGCCCTGACCGGGAGTCCCGGTGCAGGCCCCTATGACAGATTCCTAGGTAGCCAACACTGGACCTGTGACTGATCCGTAAGCCCGTGTTGTGACACATCAAGGTGTCACAGGTAGCTAGGACCGAGACCGTTCCGACTCCGTGACCGTTCCGGGTATATCTAGCTTAGGGTTTATTTCTTATAGGAGTTTATCTATATTGGTTCACTGACTGTCTGATATCTTGAACCGGGATATTCCAGTAGGTCGTGGACCCATTCCACGCTATATTCCACAGCTAGTTTGGCCATGATTGGCTAAAGCAGCCGCTTGGAGAGGTGGTGCGCGACGGCGCGTTTGGGGACTCACGGGAATTTTGAGATGAGCTGTTTGCGGTGAGCGTTTATTTGAGCCGCGGCTATGGGGGTTCGACCTGGACCGGGCCTAGTCGACGCAATGTTCATTTACGGTATTGCTGGAAACAGCTGAACAGGCAGTGGGGACCCGCTGCCGACGGTGAAACAACGGATCACTAGACTCGTATAGATGGACATAAATACTGAGTTTAGGTCACTAACTGTACACCGAGAATGACAAACTGGATATGACACCTGACTGTACGAACTAGTCAGGCTGTCATTTCCAGCACACCACCTCATTTGAGGTGTACAGCTTGTGACAGCACACCACCCTAGCTACTAGAGTTTACTGAAAGAAATGTAAGCTGTTAACTCTAGGAGCTAGCTACGGTCTCAAGATGTGTGAAGTGCCAAAGCATAAATTACATGCTAAGATGTGAGTGAGCTGTGAGCTACGAGATTGAAATAACATGTCTCCGCCGATCAAAATTCTCTTTTCCAGCAAGTGGCTGGCAACGTGCTAAGAGGCTGCCGGTCTGCATGGTGGATCTTAGCAACAAATACAAGAAAGTCCTGCCTGTCGATATAGCGTTTCAGTCCGTGGCATTGTGAAAAGGGAATCCGCCCAAGAATGATGTGCCATAAAAAAAAATAAACGCTGCTCGCAAGTGGCTAGAAACAAAAAAATAAAAGCTGCTGAAATAAACCGGATCCCACCTACAGCAATTGGCTAGCGTCCAGAGAAACGTGCCGCCGGTCAGTAAAAGAAAATCAGTAATCATCGGAATAATACTCTTCCTCATCGTAGCTGTCAAAATGCTCAGCAAATTCCTCTCGCGCACCACCATACTCCTGAGCATCGTAGGCCCCTGCGTCCCAGGCGGCCCACTCCTCTGCGGTGTAATCTTCATCGAGCTCCTCTCCTTCAGCGAAAGCTGCTTCCGGAAAATATTCGTTCTCATACAAATTCTTCTGTGTCTGGCCCATGAAATGAAACTGTGCCCACAGAAAACTCGCGTTGCGGTAAAAAGTCCTCCCCAAGTGGGGGGCCATAACCTGCTGGAAACAGCTGAACAGGCAGTGGGGACCCGCTGCCGACGGTGAAACAACGGATGACTAGACTCGTATAGATGGACATAAATACTGAGTCTAGGTCACTAACTGTACACCGAGAATGACAAACTGGATATGACACCTGACTGTACGAACTAGTCGGGTTGTCATTTCCAGCAAGGAGCATTGAGTGAGCATAAGTCCTAGGCTGTTTTGGTTTTTGGTTCATGGCGCATTCGCGACCTCTTGGGGTGTGGAAGTCGAGGTTGGTTTAAACCAACCTTGCTTGGGATGAAGCCCAACCACATCGGATTATCTTATCGCACCTATCTTAGTTAAGTAATATATATTACAAGTTTGAAGGTCTTTCGAGAACGTTAAGGCGATGGCTGATTTTGTTTTTTGGGGTCGTAATACATCCTGGAAAACAAAATCAGCCTACAAACTTGTCCTAACCGTTTGAGACTCAAACCTTACAGGTTCATTGAGAAAAATGTACCGATGAGATAAGTTCGATGTGGTTGGGTTTCATCCCAAGCAAGGTTGGTTTAGACCAACCTCGGCTTCCACACCCCAAGAGGTCACGAATGCGCCATGAACCAAAAACCAAAACAGCCTAAGACTTATGTCCACTCAATGCTCCTCATGCTTTGCATAGATGCCAAGGATGCAAACGTGAAATATATACGATTTCGATATGGTTGGGTTTCATCCCAAGCAAGGTTGGCATTCGCCAACCTCGACTTCCACATCTCAAGAGCGATCGTCCCTCCTCGCCATCGGATACCTGCGACATGACCTGCGCACACATAGTATCGTAAGTTTACACATTATGATAAGCGAACTGAAAAATAAAAGTAGCCGAGCACTTTGGAAATCCCTGCGTGTATCACAACAGTCACAGCACCCATGAGGCGGAGGAACGTTGAAGAAATTGCGTGACACTGTAGCTGAAGAATTTTACGATGCAATTGCGGATTGGG
This sequence comes from Cymbomonas tetramitiformis, assembly GCA_001247695.2. Taxonomy (NCBI): domain Eukaryota; kingdom Viridiplantae; phylum Chlorophyta; class Pyramimonadophyceae; order Pyramimonadales; family Pyramimonadaceae; genus Cymbomonas; species Cymbomonas tetramitiformis. The sequence goes on from LGRX02005063.1 coordinate 19,792, forward strand.
ATGGGTCAACGAAGAACGAGTAGAGCTACTGTAACGAGTAAGCAGTCACGCAACGGCATCGGCAGCGGCAATGGTGTCCGCGATGTCGATGTGACATGTGTTCACCGTCTGCTGCCGGCGACGTTCATTGTGGTCACTGTCTCACGCGATAGACGCAGCCGTGACATGCAGTCATCATGTGTCATCGGAAAAGTTGGACAAGTTCCCAGCGCCCGTACCCTAGAGCTGCCCAACTTAAACTGGTCCGTTCATTTTTAACAATGGCAATTTTCCGAATCCGACAGTCCATATACGATTCCAGAGATCAAAATACGATACATTCGTTTGATGCTCCCCAGGAATCTCTTCGGACCTTCCGATGTTTCCAATCTGAAAACATTGGACGGCTCAACTTTAGTTGGGCACCCCTACCGTACCCTGTCCAATTGAATATAAAACATTAGAAGAGAAGTTGCACGCTAAAAGTAAAATATCCTGCATTTATCCTGACTGACTGGGCCGTTAGGTCAATCGTTCGTGAATCTTCCCTCTTAACATCACGATGGCAGTGGGAAACTTCTTGCGCAAATTAGCCAATTGGCTAATTCCCGTGCTACTCACGTTTCAGTACCTCATGGCCATGTTCATCGATCCGACGCCGTTTGTTGGTGATCTCTCTCCGACGGTTCCAGGCACCGACCCAAAAGCCACATGGGCAGGAATGAGCCCGACCGCCCGAGGACTCGGGCCGCAGCTTGCTGGCTGGGCTATATGCTACTGCATAATAATGGCCGGATTCATGACCTTCGAGAATACGGAGCGGACCCATCAGCTAATGTCGCGAATTAATGCGTTCATTATGTTAGTGTGGTGGCCAATCGTTTGGTACGGTGCGATGCTGCCGAAGGAGGACTACTCAGGAATCGACGCGACTGTGTATTTTTATCAAATGTCCATCGCTGAGACCATTATGGGTATAATTTACCTTGCACTCGGCTTCCTTGTCCCTGCAGACAAAACGAAGCTGACTTAAAGATCGATTGTGCAAAGACTTGCTTTCTACAGTATATTGGGAAGCAGAGCCATTTCTGCATCGGTGGAATCGTCGTTGGTATGCTTCCGTCAGTAGATATTTTCTATGACCACTTCTTTAATCTTGAAAATGCCTCTACAAGGTTGCCTCCAAACAACAGTTTCACTCTCGGAAAATTCCTACGTCCAGGGCAATTTCCTCCACCCTACCATTCCAACCTCCAATATTTACTTCTGTCGTACGATCCAAAATCCTTAACTGTTTATCGACGGCAAACACGGCCATATTTTTGCGTTCTTAGGTTATGGCACCATGAGAAAAACTTCCAAAGCGTGGGTTGAGTGACTAAACCGTGCTCACAAGTGATCAAGTTTTACATCTCAGCTTTTCGTTTGTACGGAAAGCTGAATGTTTTTTCGATTTTTCACTATCATTGTGTGCGCGCATAAGCCAACCAATCGAAAGTCGACTACATATTTCGCGTTCTTAGGTTTTCCTTTTGTGCAGTTGTCAGTAACCTCCGTTGTGCCTGGCCTGGCATAACAAGTCTGAGTGCTGACTTCATGGACGAGCTGGATTCCATTAAAAAGTATATTTCCGTATGTTGTGACGCGTTGAGAGTGGAGTCGCCGAAAGGCAGTCGGGTAAAGCACCCACGGAACAGGGGTGCGCAACTTGGCGTGGCAAGATACTGGGATGAGTTTCCCTGCTTCATAGCATGAAGTGGGACCATAAATCTCACGTGGGTGCCAAAGGCTTCCTAAGGTTTTCGACGACTGTGTGTAAATAGATAGATAGATAGTTAGTTATTTAGTGTTTTAGGGAAGCCTGAACACATCGATAATCGAAAATTAACAACGTTTAAGATATGCCTTGTGCAGCTTGGTATGTGTATGGTGATCTTCTACTGAACAGTGCCGCGGTGGCACATGCCTTTTTGTTGAGGGTGTGGGCTATGGTTGTTCCGACCGAATGCACGGGAATGTGCATTTGCTTGGCAAGCGTGTACGAGAATGCACTTCACGTGTCGTTTGACGTGTGCATGCGTCGGCGTTGTCTCAATTCACCTTGCGCCAAAGCACTCCGTGGATCTTCGACCTGAGCCTCGGTGGGACAGACTCTTCTTTCATTTTTCGAGTAAGGACATCGGCCCGGAGACATGCGGAGCAAAGCTATCAAACAAAACAATATAAACTAGTTGATTTTCTTCCCACAATTAAGGAACACATTCACCTGCAATTTCACCCTGAACCCAAAATCAAGATCACTCTCTGCGTACCCACCAATGCATATGTTCATACCGGCACTTGCACCACGTCATAAGTGCCGTTCTAAACACAGTTTCGCTCGCCAGAGCGCTGCGCGAGCCGTGATTTGGGTAGGATAGGCCTGTTAGCACGATTGCGTAGTCACATTTTTGTATTGCAGTGTCGAACATTCAGCCCCCTGCACTCCCAAGTTATAGTGTATGCTGAAATAAAACGACTGTGTTAGTATATGTACCATATTATATACTACCATATACATGTTTTTTAGTTTTTTCGACCTGCATAACTTACGCAGAGATTCGGCTTTGAGATGGGTTCCGCATATATGCGCATTATGGTTGCAGCACCCGCATAATTACGGGTGTATGCAGCTGGTGTTAAACTCCCGCATAAAATGTACCTACGGCAAATCTACGGGGAATATGCAGCCCCTGTATTTATGCGCATTATGGTTGCAGGATCCGTAAGTATGCAACATATTACATATCGTGTAAGTATGCTGCATATTTGTGGATCCGACATACCTGCGGAATTTAACATATTCCGAAGGCATGCCGCATATCTGTGGGTCCAACATATCTACGGGTATTAGGCATCGCGCACATATATGTAATATATTTGTATGATATATGTGTCACTCGTGTGCTTCCGATATGCAAGGATGAGGACAGCGACACTCGGCTGAGTGCTACTATCTCGATAAGCACAGTAACACTAAGCCGCAGATGCAATCCACGGCTGAGTGTAGCTCACGCAATGCGTTGGTTCACAGCAAGCGTGCATGAGTTCAAGCACCCGACACATAGGTTCACGGCTATATTTCTAAGGCACTGCACAAGTTCACAAATTCACAAGGTAAAACACTGCTGCCACGAAGTTGAAAGAAAACGAATACATTTGAATATCATATTAGCTACATGCCAGTTACTATCTACACATTGTCGGCTTCTCGACTTTCTATCTAATCAAGTTAACACTTTTCAGGGAAGGGTACAAGCTAATGTTCACTGCTAGGCTGCAGGCTAATGTTCCGATCTACGGCTGCGATGATGTCTGTGCGTAAAAAACGGTGCTGGCGGGCACATTTCGCGTTCCGCTCCAATCCTTGCGCATATTATAACCGTAGATTCCCTGAAACACACGGAGGTCAACCCCCGTTCAGTGAAAGTCGGTGCATAACAAGTTCGGGGCAAAATGACAGCAGAGTCGCAGTGTGATGCCCTTTGAAGGGTCCCCTCACCACAGATGCAAGACAAAATTTCACGCGCGAACCGGTTCTAGAAAAAATATAGGGTATGAAGAGTGCATACATGTTTAAAATCCCGTAAGGGGCCCCGGGAGAAAAAGAGAAGGTGAAAGATCACCTTCAATTGCAGCCGTGCGCGTTCTTCTTTCCACAAGTTCCAGCGAACCCAACCTGTGACATACACGAGACGTATGAGCGTGTTCCGTATATTTCAACGAGTATTCGGGAAAACAGTACGAAAAAGAAAAGAACACTGACGGGTGAGAAAACCCGCTGCTGGGGGCACAGTCGTCGTCAGCCGTCAGTCTCCTTTACCATGAGTTAATGGCAATCCCATTCTTTTCACTATTCGAAGTCCGGTCCATGAATTCTGGTGCACGAGTCAACTCGTCATCCGTCGGTCCGTCAGCGACGCGACGGAACGGAGCTACGCATGGCAAGTCATGTCATGTCAGGTCAGGTCAGGTTATCACATTCTCATGTCGATGCCGCTGTCATACCGCGCGGCGCGGCGGGCAGATTCGCGCACCCCAACTTCGCCCCACACTCTACCCACTAGCGGTGCGCGCTTTTAGGCCCTAAAAGCGCCCGGTTGGCAAGAAACCAGTAAAAATTAGCAAGGCACGCGCACACGTCAATAAAGTTATTCTCCCTTAGGCCGTTCATATTGCATTGTCCTATTTGGTGCGCAAGGTCACGCCGATTATGTCGTCTCAGCATACTTATCAGGTATCACCATACGTTGAGCGATATCGCGGGACACATGAAAATGCCTTCAGCTTCGGGTGGGAACCGATCGGATTCTTGCGTTCGATACGTACATGAATATGTTCGCATGGATAACCTCCTATGTTCCATGCAATGGCACCCCGAAAGGCTGAGTACATTTGAACTCGTCGATATTTTAATGACCCTGACGTTATCGCGGGTTACATGAAAATGATTTCAGCTTCGGGCGGAAACCGATCGGATTGCTGCGTTCGATACGTAAATACGTTCGCATGGATAACCTCCTATGCTCCATGCAATGACACCCGAAAGGC
>LGRX02005064.1:0-42075 GCA_001247695.2 Cymbomonas tetramitiformis
CACCGACAGGGCGACGGCTGCTGGAGCGCAAGGGCATGCCAGCTCTGCACCGACAGGGCGACGGCTGCTGGAGCGCAAGGGCATGCCAGCTCGGCACCGACAGGGCGACGGCTGCTGGAGCGCAAGGGCATGCCAGCTCGGCACCGACAGGGCGACGGCTGCTGGAGCGCAAGGGCATGCCAGCTCGGCACCGACAGGGCGACGGCTGCTGGAGCGCAACGGCATGCCAGCTCGGCACCGACAGGGCGACGGCTGCTGGAGCGCAAGGGCATGCCAGCTCGACACCGACAGGGCGACGGCTGCTGGAGCGCAAGGGCAAGCCACCTCGGCACCGACAGGGCGACGGCTGCTGGAGCGCAAGGGCATGCCAGCTCGGCACCGACAGGGCGACGGCTGCTGGAGCGCAAGGGCATGCCAGCTCAGCACCGACAGGGCGACGGCGGCTGGAGCGCAAGGGCATGCCAGCTCGGCACCGACAGGGCGACGGCTGCTGGAGCGCAAGGGCATGCCAGCTCGGCACCGACAGGGCGACGGCTGCTGGAGCGCAAGGGAATGCCAGCTCGGCACCGACAGGGCGACGGCTGCTGGAGCGCAAGGGCATGCCAGCTCGGCACCGACAGGGCGACGGCTGCTGGAGCGCAAGGGCATGCCAGCTCGGCACCGACAGGGCGACGGCTGCTGGAGCGCAAGGGCATGCCAGCTCGGCACCGACAGGGCGACGGCTGCTGGAGCGCAAGGGCATGCCAGCTCGGCACCGACAGGGCGACGGCTGCTGGAGCGCAAGGGCATGCCAGCTCGACACCGACAGGGCGACGGCTGCTGGAGCGCAAGGGCATGCCAGCTCGGCACCGACAGGGCGACGGCTGCTGGAGCGCAAGGGCATGCCAGCTCGGCACCGACAGGGCGACGGCTGCTGGAGCGCAAGGGCATGCCAGCTCTGCACCGACAGGGCGACGGCTGCTGGAGGGCAAGGGCATGCCAGCTTGGCACCGACAGGGCGACGGCTGCTGGAGGGCAAGGGCGAGCCAGCTTAATAGCCCTTTGCAGCACCGCCAAGCCGACTTCAAGAAAAGCAAGCTTAAGATGCGGCGAGTGCTCGGTTGCACACCGCCTGCATCTGCGCAATGTTCCACTTGCGGGCCGCATAGTAAAGATCCTCATCGTTCCTGCAAATGCACACATAAAGCCCTTTTAACTTGGAAGTCACAGAAAAGAAAAGACTGTTAAACCGACGGGTAGACTAATGCCAAGGTGTTCCGGGATCAAGGCTCCATCATAAGAAGGTCAGATGCAAGCAGCCGTCAACACTGTGCTGATGCGAACGGTGGCGAAGGTGCGCAGCCCTCCACAGTGTGCAGACGTCAGTGGTGGTGGTGAGGAACGTGATGGGCCCAGCGTACATTTCCTAGCAACGCTCTCCGACTGGATGTCACCAAACTCTGTAAGTATGATTCCTGAGATATTCATGGTGTAAGGGGCGATTCCTTACAGCTACTAAAGCAAACCGCTGATAGCATCCATAACAACTGCCACTGTTAGGACCTCCTAGCAGCGGTTATTAGGACGTCCTTACAGCGGTTTCAGCTGACGATGTCATCAGAGCGCGAGTTCAGAATTCAGTGATCACCCCTCGACGAGTTTTTCGATTGCTAACAGATGTTAGGGCCTCCTAACAGCGAATCCGGATCACTGTCTTCAGACTACGCTTGCACGTTACAGGTCGATTTCTTATTAGATGGAAAATCGAAAAAAGTCGATGCCCATGGCTGACGAAGGCTTCATGAATATCCTAACGGCAAAACGCTCCTAACAGCGACCATGGACGCCCCGCCCCGTCCTTAGGATTTTCGCTGTTAGGAGCCAATCGCTGTTAGAAGTGTCTCAATTACTGGGACACGTCGGCTTGCAGCGTGTAGCAGAGGTGGACATAATATTCCCTCCTAACAGCGGTTTGTCCTCACAGCGCTGCTAGGAACGAAACCGCTGTTAGGAATTTAACGGTGCTGTTTGGGGCGGCTTTGACACTTATCAGATCTTTTGTGTCCACGCCAGTCAAATCGGGGATCGCAGGAAATGACCTTATGAGAGCGTTCCCTGGAAGAACAGCGGAAATCGCCACTTAAATGAATATCTCACAGAAAGGAGAATCCTTGCCTAGCACTGCTTACGGATTGGAAGTCACGAAGCCCGAGTGATATGGATGTACCAGCGAACCCTGCGGAGCCGTGCTTTCAAGTTGGAGTCAATATATCAAGGGACATGAATACATCAGTCAGCCTAACAATGCTCGCCGGGTGAACGTCACGAGGCTCAATGACTACGTCTGTGCCAGTGTACCATGCCCGGCAGTGTTTTTGGTCGCAAGCGAGGCGCGAGGTTGAGAGCATTTCGAGAGGATGGTTGCACAAGCCATAGTCAGATCCACTCAGAGAGACGTAGGCCGGGCCGGGCAAGCACCAGCCAGGATTTTCATCGGCGTACATTTCCGCGAGGCGATTATGGTTCCGCTGGAACTCCAGCGGCCCCATCCAGAACTCAAGAGGCAACGAAGGACATCCTTAACACAGTGCACAAGGGATCAATGGCCTTCCGATTGCACACCCAACGCAACCACGAGTGTAACGGAAGTTGTCAGAAGCCATGACCATGGGGACCTATCGTAAGTGCCACATCGACTAATTCTCCCCATCCAAGAATTCGATGCCACGAAAGACGGTCCCACACCCCTTGTGATCAGACCTGCAAAAACTTCCCAAGACAGCCTCACGACTTTCCCGCCACACTGTTTAACTGAGAATCCTAGCGCCCCCGCCACTAATCTCCAGCCCTCCCAGCAGGTGGGAAGTTGGGCGCTTAGTGAGCACACAAGTGATGCGATACTAGAAGAGGCTTGGCAGTCAGCCGGAACATCTTCGCGTAGCAAATAGCTCGTGAAGGAGAGGGAAGCAGCAGCGGTGTCGCACAGTGCTAAGGAACACGAGGAGAAATGTGGCAGTACCATAAAGAGTGTCTGAATGGCGATCACAGCAGGATTGACGTTGGCTCGCTTATCTCCAGCAGCATACATCATGTCTTCACGGTTCACGTCGTTTGCCATCGACAGTCTGCCTCACAGCAGAAACTGTCAGAACGTGTACGACCTGGCAGTCAAGCTGGAACGACTTGAAAACGACTCTGAATTTTGGAGGCCCTGACGCTGGAGACCATGGCTTACGCGACATATCAGCAGCGATGCCAATCTCCCATGCGATGCCTTGACAAGAAATATTGGAAGAGTTTGGGAGTTTGGTAGCGAGTGAAATCGTGCAGCAGAACTCAGAGCCTAAGGCGAAGTCGAACTCCCGCGTACACGTATTCGCAAAGGTGACGCTGCGGTGGTTGAAAAGCGAGAAGCGCGCGGAGATAATCAAAGGAGATGGATGAGTCGCGGATAAGCAACAGCTCACCCCATGTTGTTCCACGGAAGCAGATTGCCGTCTGAGGTGAGTAGCTTGCCGTCGCGGTACGCTCGCAGCTTGGAGGCCCATTCGAAGCTCGAGCCGTAGACGACGCTTCCATCGAGAAAGGATGTAATTCCATTAATTTGCTGACGAGGTTTATCTGCGCGCAGACAGCGGCCTCAACCCCCGCGCAGGAGGCACAACGCCGCATTTCTGCGCGATGCGGCGCACCCGAGCGCCTTTCGCTTGGAGTACGGCTTCGCCCAACTCGACGATAGCGGAGATCACCAAAGAGTTCAGAGTTGGGACGAATTGAAATCGAACATAGGCTCCGGCACACCGAAGATCCTCGAGAAAACCGGCGCATACTGTTTTCGCGTGTGTGCTAAAAGAAAAAGTCCGAGTGCTCGGACCACTGTTCAAAAAGGCTTTCCGCTTCTTACAGGTAAATACCCAGGAAGAACGCAGTCCCGAACTTGATTGCAGGCTTATGTAGGTTTAATATTCATGATCGAAAAACGCAGCAGCCACTGGCGGATAGTGGCATTCCAAATGGAAAAGGCGAAGCCAGCCTAAGAAGAATTCAAAAGCCTTTTACGGGTGAGAAGAGCAAATCGACCTTACCTACAGGGGTGGAACCATTATAGCCAGTCCGAGAGAAACCAATTGTCTTGTCCCCCTCACAGGCAGGGTCATACCAGGGATCGCACTCCTGCCGTGAAACAGACTCTCAGTAAGGCCAGAGACGCTACGGCAAGAAGTCCATGAGCAAAAGTTATCCCTGAAAAAAGATAAAAGTCTCGGCCTGTGAGACAGAAAGCGTGCACACAGGTGAGAAAGCACATATGGTATGGCAGGACATACTGGAATGGGGATTGGAGCGTCCTCTCCACCCACGCCATAGTCGAACCAACTGTGCTCGTTCAAATCGAAATCGTGGTCGAAAAACTGGCCGAGATATGTGACGAAGTCTGTGGTACCCCTTTCGCTCCGAACCACGGACTCCCGATCTTTGCCCACAAACTTAAGGCTAATGGCGCGGGCACCGGGCAAATCTTTTCCTGATTTGGACTCCTGCAAGAAATCTCAGAGGAAAATCAGTCTACAAGGGTATGTCAACCCTGCAGGAGAGCGCAGAGACCCGACATATCCTTCGACGCGTTCTTGAGAAAGATGGGGAAAAAAAGTGGGTTACCGTGAAAGCGCTAATTCCGTCACTATAGGCTTGCGGAACAGGATATCGGATGAGCTCGCCTCCGGCAATTCTGGACACGGAGGAAAAGCAATAGGTCAAAAGTTTTGCATTTCCTCAACGGTTAAACTTTCGTGCTCGTCATACCACACACAACGCAAAATATTCCTTGAAGAATTTTAGGTTTAAGACGTGACACGTACCCCCAGCCAGGATTTCTGATGTTATTGCCATAGCCGTTAAAGGCATGGTAGCTCTGGCATCGTATGGCCTCTAAACACGCCAACAAGAGAAAAACGATATATGTTGAGAAATAATAAACACCCGCCATTCTTCCTGGATGAGAGCGTCGCTATATATCTGAAGAATCGACAAAAACTGTTCCAGGATCCTTCGATCTCCGCATAGAGATAGGCACAAAGACCAGACTGGGTGTGCTCGCTTTTCGCGCGTTGCACATTCAATTTCAACAAAGAAGCACAACCAACGACACTTGAACCAACAACCACGATACGACGTTGGAGCTTCCTAGGGTACCGTCCTCATATATTGGCATTCCTTGGATTGGTCGAAATATTGAATGCCAATTTATCGAGCGTTGATGCGGAGCAGCCCTATCATATGACACTGAACATCAAAAAAAAAAAATGCCCACGCATTTTTATCCCAAAAATTAACATGATACATTTTACATCGTCATCGCTTCGAATCTGAATGGACACCCCAGCCCCCCTGCAATCAATCTAAGGATGACCCCCTCCCCCCACCCTCAGGGCAGGGGTCGTCCCTCCGGGAAGAAGTACTGCGGGGGGGGCCCTGCCCCTCCCTCCGTACTTTTTCCCTCCCCCCCTCTCCCCTAGTAGAAATACGAGTTGTCGTATAACATGTCTCGCGGGAATTCTCTATATTACTCTAACACTTTATAGCTAGCATTTATTGGAGTAATAGGCTTACACATAATGACATTTGGAAATGATCCATTTTTCATTTGAGTTTCTTTCATACCGTCTACATGTGCTTGCTCCTTACCCCACGAGGGAAAAGATACTTTTGGAATAGTGGTTCGTAATAATATCGCTGCAGGGTCTAGTTGTAAGCAGACGCTCATTACAAGTCAAATACGGGCTAGTTACCGGACCAAGGCTAGAATAATTAGCACAAGATAATAGCGGCTTACCCTGCCAAAATTCATATTCTAGGATATTGGGATCGATGCTAAAATGAATTCAGTGACGAGGCAGCCAAACTGGGTCAAGTTCACAGAGTCACGCTCATCCCGAAGTGTAAGATTACGTACTAGTACTAGTAGATACCATACTCCAGCTGGTAAGTAGTGACTACATAAGAGGCGTGTCCAGGGGGCATCACCTCTATATTCACCGGTATCCTCTGTACTCCTCTTGATATTTCCCGGTATTTCCCAGTATTTGCGGACGCCTCTTATGTAGTGAGCACACCTGGTCATCTCCGGCACGCACCACTGGTCACCTACTGTTATTCTGCGTTGGTCCTTACTGTGGATTTGCATGGGTCTTGCAGGTGTCATGCAAATGTCCGCTTAGAAATAAAAACTTCTGCGTGTTTGCCGCTTTTATTGAAAATGTGGCGAAAATGAAACGCGTGTGGATTTGTTACGTTTTGATATTATCTATATGTAATCTAGAATCGTAACTAATCCACACGTTTTCGATTTGCATGAATCTGATAGCTTATTTTGCCCGTTTGCCCTTTTTGGTTAAAAAATGTGACGAAAATGAAAAAGCGTGTAAATGTGTTACTTTTTGACATCATCTATATGTAATCTGAAATCGTATCAAATCTACACGTTCTTAATTCTCCGTAAATCTGATAGGTATCAAATGTGTATCGTGCGGGTTTGCCCTTGATAGCAAAAAGCGTGTGAAAATGTTACTTTTCGAACTTATCTATTAGAATTATTAAATTGTAACAAATCTACACGTTTTCGAATTTCCAGGACTTGTGGTCTTGTGACGACCTTCGATGACCCCGCCCGTTGCACACACGAACTTAATGCATGATTTGAGATATAAAAGCGTGTGAAATTGTTACTTTTTGACATTATCTATAAGATTTGCGGAATCGTAACCATTTCACACGTTTTTCCATTGTTGCACTTTTCATATTTATGAACTTTACCTAAGTAGTATGATTTTGTTATGAATCGCGGTTCTATCCATGGGGCATCACCCAGGTTATTTACGGGAAATATTTTTTATTGTTCACCGCAAATTATGTAGATAACGGCACAACTTCCCACGTTTCCCAATTGATATCGCCCTTGTCATACTTGAAGTTAAATGTCTTTGGCTCGGCCCTTGACTCCATACTCAAGGACCGTACACCTTCATGTTTACAAGGATGCCTAATAACCATATTGCTCATCTTGACTGGTGTATGTAGTTTGCGGTTGATGACCATGTCTTTCATAACATCGTGATTGATATGTTGCAGGTTATCTACGCTCAAGGAGAATCCCTTTATCTTTGTCATGGTGTAACCATCAGCAAACTTCAAACTGTATGACTTTGGTCCTGTTGCCAAGAACTCGATACACTTACCATGGTCCCTTTCTAAATGTTGCAATTCACATTTCAGAAAACCCAACCATGGCTGTCGATATGCATTGCCATGATATATGTGATAGTTTTCAGGAGTTTCGCTATATATTATTGAGTCGCAATCAAAGTAAAGCACATTGGCGAAGCCTGCTGCCTCTATTAACTGATACAACTTTAATCTACCGTAACTGGTTATGAATGCAGCCAGAACCTCGTTGGTCGAAAATCTGGTGTCTGAAAATACTTCTGAATTTTCAGTGAAGTTCATCAAGACCATTTCGTTGTCGTCGCTCCCAACGAACTCATACTTACAATCATACCTTTTATTGCTAATGGTATTGTAGAACTCACCTGGATTTTGGATAACCTTGCTCTTAGATTTATTCTGACGCTCTCCCAATTTACCGTAAAGTATATTTTGCATGTCTTTGGAGACCTGTCTCATTCCTGGATTACATTTGATATTTGCCTTGTCCAACTTGACACCTTCATGCAACTTGAACTGGTCGATAAACTCGTCGATGTCTCCATCAGGAGGTCCGGAGGCTTCTGTTTTTAGTTTCAAAAACTTATCAATGTAACCGGCAAACAGGTCATTGGTGGTGTCCTTCCAATGTTTTATCTCGTATATAGCATTAATAATGTATCCTTTTTCGATGGCCTTCTCCAGCTCAACCGTTGTCCACGTGTCAACCATTTCGTACAGTGGAAATACCAGCTTACCTGTTTTATTATCAACGTGAGGAAGAACGCCAAATTTAAGATGTTTTGGAGGAGCAATTTTGCATTTTACCAAACCGAAATAGCCATGAATGTCAACTGTCTTAACGTCTCTTATAACCTCGGGATGACCTTTGGGAAACTTGTTCGTTTTCATGACACTTGGGTACATGGAATTATAGTCGAGGTATCGTATGTGCTCGTTGTGGTTGACCTCGTAGTACAACTTACCCAGGTCTACTCTCCCTCCATGATATACGTCTCTATCCACGATAGGAGAAGCCAACTTCTGTCGCTCTAAAAAGTCTTTACCAATCTCGGACAATTTCAGCTGATTTACTGTTTCATCCCATGCCGACTCCCAGATATACTCAAGATTATATCCTGCTGCCTTGATATCATCCAGTCTCTTCATCGTTTGCCGATTGACCTCACCAAACGTCATACCCGATTTACGCCCTTGTTGATACTGAATATCGTCTTTGTGGTATTTCTTCAGGTCTGCATGAAACCAGCTTCCGAGGAACTCATACACCGTGTTGGTGGTGTCGTCAAAAGCATCGACATATATCTGTAAATCTGTGAGTTTATAGTTTCGTTTGCCATCGTAATCGCGTTTGAGCTTGGCTGACGTAGTGTGGACAATGTAATCCAACCACTGATTCTCTTTGATAGATGCATTCTGCGACTTGACCAATGATTGCAATATAGCCACTGAATCCTTTGGCATGCACTCACTTCTCCATATATTAATCGCCAGTTGTGCCAACGTCAGATAGCTAAACGGGTCAAACTTGTTGTCGGTTATCTTTAGAAAACATTCCCTGAAAGCGAACACTGCACGGCGTAGGATGGTCACATCGTCATGGCAATATCGTGCAATCTCTTTTGGATTTTCAAATATAAAACACTTGCTCTTTTTCTCATGCCACCATTTGTATAATTTTTGATAAGCTTCTGGTTGAAGTATCTCGGGATTGTAATACTTGATGTCAGGATACAAACCGATGTATGTCTCATTTTCCAACGTGTTGAAGAGATGTGGGTAATACCCTTTTGATATTTCGTTTTCAAAGCCAAACATCTCTGGTAGAGCATGCAATGGACGTGACATGAACATATATGAATCAACGAACCTCACGTTGGCAATCTTGACACACAATATATCAGCCCCTGTGTACAATATATCCTTTGGAGGTTTCCTTTGGACGTTGATGACATGCTCCACTATCAATCTAAAGTCGAACTTGGAACCGCAATGAGCGATGAATGTGTGGCCAGCATGTTTGTCTAGACAGGCCCATTCAAGAAACTCTCCGATGGTTTTATGAATCACATGTGTACCATCATGGTACTGACTTTCACAATGATTTACAACCAGCCTACCGTCGTCGTTTCGAGTTTCAAAATCGAAACACACAATTGATTCAGGTGATAGTATGGACTTCGGTTTGACCTGTGTCATGTAGCATCTGTGTTCATATAGATTACAAACGACCTTACAGTTTGGGCATGCTTTGTATCCACACATGTGTTTCTCCTTAGGATTGAACTTGACATTGCACATCTTACATTTGTGAAGCGGATTGCACGTCACCAATTCTTTGTGCAGATTGTAACATTCTTCGTTCATGAATTTACGATTGCAAATATCACAATGATGCCATTGCTTGTTTCCTTTTGTCAACCGTACATCCTTGCTGGCAAATATGCATTTTTGAGATTTGCATTGGGTGCAAGATGGACGATAGGTTTTCCCTCTGAAGCAATCAATACGCGTGATAGGTTCATAATGATTGTCGTGCAACAATATATGAAAGCTGTCATTATAACTTGAATACTCATTGTGTTCGTTGAAGTACGGCGGGTAATACATGATTGGTTCACCGCCAAGTCGTTCAGTGATACCCCACACAAATATATTTCTGTTGTAATGCCTCTCTAAAACTGGAAAGTCTTCGATATTGATTCCTTCGTCAGCATCCTTTTTCGCAAACAATTCCAAACGCAATCGAACGGAAACTGATGTTATGTTGCCCTTGTGACCGCTGGCGTCTCGTTTCAGTTGTTTCCACTTATTCTCGTATTGATTTTTACATACAAAATTGTCGCTTAGCATTGAATCTAATTTCCGTTTTCTATCAAGCAGTTCCAAAGATTTGATGCCACAGTTATTGCGGGATTCAATCTTAATGACACATTGCTTCAGTCGTAATTCTACGGTGTTTTTTGGTGCGGCTAAGCATCGAGACCCCTTGCCTTCTGGTGGTTTTGAAGAGTAATATTCTACCTCCACATCTTTAGCAACCTCAACCGACTTTTTGCTGCTATCTCCACCCTTAGGACTTTGCAGCATCTCTTCAAACTTCATCATCACATCTTGACGGTCGGAACCTTTCACCCATTTGGATGTAGTCCCATCCTCGAAGACCGCTCTCATTGATACTTGCTCAACTCCTTTTGTCTTCTCAGGTAACCAATAGTTCAGACTGCTACCATCAGGTGCTGCTCTTTGTAAAAACGTTGTGAATGGTACCTTCAACTTCTCAACGTCTGTGCTAAACTTCTTTATATGTCTCTTGGAATCTCCAATGCTGTACTTTTGAATCTCATCAAGTCTACTTTGTTCTTTGGCAGGTTTCTTCCCTATCTTGGTCCATTGTCGCCTGGTGACTTTCTCAACCTTCTCTTTCGATTTCCGATAGTTCTTCTTGTAATCACGTATAGCTTTGGCTCTATCATCACCGGTTAGGTTTCTACTTTGTAAATTTTCCCAATCTGCAGCAGTGAGCTTATGGCGTGCCTCAGGATTTTGTTTCCGTTTTAGTATGGGGGGCATCTTCCTATAGTATACAATTTATATTTTTGTGGCATTACCGCGACTTTTTTTCATTTGTTTTTTCATTTGTTTTCTCATTTTTATACGTTTCTCAATATCATCAATGGCTTTTCGATAATTTGAAACACCGGTGTACTCTTCGGTAGGTCGTTGAAATACTGGGTCACCCGTTATTGTACCAGTGCTCGTTTTGTCTAAAGGAGCTACCATTATAGGGGCTATCCTACGTGGGGGCTTCGTAGGCAAAGCAGCATCTTTGACGGGCTGTTGATACACCGGTTGTCCTGATAAAGTGCCATGGTCTAAGGCGGTTCTACTTTTGTTAACAGTTGTCTTTTTAACAACTGGTCGGCCTCGTAAGCCTTTCAGCTTTTCAGCTTGTGTCATCTTACCCTTCTTTTTAATCCCGTGTTCGGCTCTATGTTCGGCTCCGCAAGATTTTAACTTTGTTATCCAAGTTTCTCTGGTCATGTATACATTAGGAATCAAAAAAGGTGGCGGATTAGGTCATATTATGGATATATATAAGATAATGGGAATATGACCTAATCTGCCACCTTTTTTTATTTCATCGAGAAATTTATAGGAAGAATGATCTGGTGATATATTCGTAACGGGTGAATATATTAACAGTGAAGCACAGAAAACACGCAGGGCCGGGTGCTCGGAACGGTGATAAACATAAACTGAATAAGTTAGTCTAGCTAGCAGGCTAACTGGCAGGTCACGGATCGGTGTCACGGCTAACTGGGTGCCACACGTCACACACACAGCGAGGGGTGAAACAGGGAGAAGCAGGCCCCCATACAGTGGGGGGGAAATCAGCTTCCCCGTGACACCACCTCACCCCGAAGGTGTGAGTGGACATCCCGAAGCAAGCAAACCCTAAAACCTAAACCCAATGTCACTTAATGTCCGGAGTCAGAGACCCAACTAGATGTAAACAAGCATGGGCACTGTGCAGCAAGTGAATTGGCTAATGGCTAGAGTGTACGGTTCATTGCAACTACTTTTGATCGGCTTCGGAGCCTCCGACGATCGGCGGAACCCATGGGGTCTCACGGAAAGCTGGCCAATCCTCATCTCCCTCGGCAAAACCCAGCATCGTGATCGGCTCGGAGTCGAATGCGAAGCCCAGACTCCCACAGTGCTGCGGCATGCCCGCCGTGTCGGAACCTTCGGCCGACGTCGGAGTCCGCGGCGGGCGCGTGATCGAGAGATGGAGGCGGGTCGGCAGGGGAAGCCATGAAGGTCATTACCGCCGCATCCGGCGGCGGGTCAGGCTGCTGCTCCGCGAGCACCACAGACTGGGCGGTGGCACCACCAGCCCCCTGGAACGAGGCGAGGGCGGCAGCGAACTCACGCGGCAGTGGTCGATTGCCCGCTGGAAGAGCGGAGTCGGGGACACGCGATGCGTTGTAGGCCTCTTTGCACGTGAAGGGGCAAATGCCCTTCGTGTCATGGTGAGCGTCGGTGAGCCCCCACAACCGAAAGCAGAGAATGCACGGATACCCGACACCCTTCCAACGCATGATTAGGGCACCAGGCGGCTCGGGCCGCCACTCACCCACGGGCTTGATGGAGTGGGTCGGCTCGCGATGGGCGGAGGCGGTGGGCGGAGGCGGAGTTGAATGACGGCTTCTTCGGACGGTAGGCACCGTCACCACCACCACCACCAGGGGGAGAGGGGGGGACGGTGTCAGCGGCGGGGGTGGCGAAAGGCAGCTCCTCCCTCCACACCGTGCGCACACGTAGGCACAATGTGGAAAAAGAGAAGCGCGCACCACCACGGAGTTCACGGATGATGGGGACGTACAACGGGGTCACGAAGGGCGAATGCTTGGCGGAGGCGGTGAGGATGTGGTAGAGGTCCTTCACCCTCTTCTCCTCGCTGTATCCGACGTTGATGCGCGCGTGCTTGTCGCCCAAGTCGCGGATGGCGGTAAGTTGGGGGGCGGGGTCGTTGTTCTCGTCGATGATGGTGGAGCGCATTTTGATCCAAAAACGGTCCGTGTCGGAGTCCGGCACTCCCTCCACCTCGTACCTCAGACGCTGAAGAATGTAGCGGCCATCACCAGGGTGTTCGCGTGCTGCCTCGGAGTACAAGGCCAAGGCAGTACCACGTAGAACAACTGGTAAGACGGTGAACACGATCTCGTTCAAGACGACGTGGTAGAAGTCAAAATCGTGCTCGAGGTCGAGGATCTTGGAGAACTCCGTGAAGGAGACGGGGAAGAGAACGTGACGGAGTGCGGAGAGGAGGGCAGTAAAATCGGTGTCGGCAGTCTCGTTGTCGAGCGTGAAACCACGTTTAGGGTTGAACCCTCCAGTGCGCAAAATGGTGATGACGTCGGTGGAATAGGTGAAGGCGTACGACAGTTGCTCCAGGTACTCATTCTCCCTCCCTTCCTCCACCGGAGTGGAGGAAAGTACTGACGGGTCGTTGAAGAACATGGAGGCAGTCGGCGATGGCCGTAATGAAGATGGCCGCGAACGCAAGGAGGCGGTGGTGATGATCCTCCTTGGACGTGAAGTGCCAGGCGAATTGGCGTGTGATGACGGTGAGGACTGCGGGGATGCGGCGTCAGTCCGCCGTGCAGACCGCAGAGCCTCTGCAAGGGTGTTTTGGCGGCTTTGTGACATACTTGGTACAAAGTAAGATGCCAGAATTTCGACGGAAGTAGTAACGGATAAGTACGGATAAGTACGGATAAGTAAACCACCAATCACAAACGGTAGGCGGAGTACTCGAGCGGGTAAAGACGGTAACGGAGATGTCTTTGAACCGCTGACGGATTTGAACGGATAAGTACGGACGTAGAATCGGCGATGAGGCCGAAGCGAGTAAAATGCTTTGAGCACCACTAGCGCGGTACGGGACCGATAACCTTATAGGAAGAATGATCTGGTGATATATTCGTAACGGGTGAATATATTAACAGTGAAGCACAGAAAACACGCAGGGCCGGGTGCTCGGAACGGTGATAAACATAAACTGAATAAGTTAGTCTAGCTAGCAGGCTAACTGGCAGGTCACGGATCGGTGTCACGGCTAACTGGGTGTCACACGTCACACACACAGCGAGGGGTGAAACAGGGAGAAGCAGGCCCCCATACAGTGGGGGGGAAATCAGCTTCCCCGTGAGAAATCGTAAGTCAAATTCAGAAATATTATTTTCTTATGATATGTTATAATTACTTAATGGCAGTTAAAGGACAGAAAATAACCGACCCGGAGACACTTGAACGCCTTGCGAAAATGAGGGAGAAAGCTCTAATAACTCGCCAAGCCAAAGCCAAACAAAAGCAAGATGTCAAGATGGCCGAACAACTTAAGGAATCTCAAAAAGTTGCCGACGCACAAGAAACCATTAAGAAGGCAACGACAAAATCTCCTCAGCCAGAACCTCAGCCAGAACCTCGGCCAGATTCCGAACCCGAACCCGAACCAGAAGTAGAACACATCGTTGTCAAGAAACCAAAAGCCCTTAAGAAGAAACCGAAAAAGCAGGTTGTCATTGTTGAATCTGATAGCTCTCAATCGGAAGAAGAACCTGAAGTGATTGTTAGGAAGTCTACTAGACGAAAGCAAAGCCGAGTTGCATCTCAATCACCTCGAAAACGAGACGCGGAAATGGACCCGGGTTATGATAAGGCTTACTCTAGTCTATTTCTATCGTTATAGTATATGCAGTTTCAGAAACTCAAAGATAAATCATATGATATTCAAGTCCCGAAGAATGGGGCCTTTAGCATACCGACACCCGATGATTTTATTCAATTGCACGGGGTTATCTTGGCGTGTGCGAAACGCGGGACCGGTAAAAGCTGTAGTCTCACACATCTATTAAGATTGATGAAACAAAACAATGCTTTAGACAGACTTATCTTAGTGTCACCAACATATCATAACAATATGCATTATTACAAAGACTTACCGCTTGATGAAGGTGATGTATTAGAGCCTACCGTCGATGTCCCCCAACAGATTGAAGGTATCCTTGATACCGAAGCTCAAGAGTATGATGAATATCAAGAGAAAATGGAAAGGTACAAGAAATTAATGAAGATGTTAAACAATCATAATATCAGTGTGTATGAGATTCCCGGTGAATTGTTGTTAGAGTTTGGTGATGAGAATGGTAATATACTTCCTCCACAACACAAGTATGGTGGCAAACGGCCAGTCATTGCTGCCTTCTTTGATGATACACAAGATACCGACATGATGAGACCTTCAAGTAAGCTCAGCAACATGGTCATCAAACATAGACATCTTGGAAAACTAAAGGGTTCTAGCCTCGGAATCACCCTCCTTTTCGCGACACAGAATTACACGAGCTCGAGCGGAGGACTGTTAAAATCTATACGAGGCAACCTTACACATATGTTAGTGTTCCGAAATAAGAATCAAAAAGAGATTGATAAAATAGGGGAGGAGGTCGGAGGGGAGATTCCAATCGAGGAATTCAACTCGGTATACAATCAGGCTATACAAGGGCCTCATGATTTCCTTCTCGTCGACCTCCATCGCAAACCAAATCATCCAAGTATGTTTCGCCGAAATTTCAATGAATGGATAATTCCCGGTCAAGCAAATGGCACAACTAATCTATATATGCACCCTTCTTGACATTCTTCGTAAGTTTGACGTTACCGTATCTATGAGCCCAACACATAGTTGACCACTTGCAGGTTACTTCGCTGGCCATCTTTCTTGATAACTATTATACATCGTTAACACGCTGTCCTATTCATTATCATAATGGATTAAAAACGTGTGAAATTGTTACGATTTCAGATTTCATATAGATATCGTCAAAAAGTAACAATTTCACACGTTTTTGTGAGCATATGATATAACATGAGAGTCTTAGAATTGTTTTCCGGTACGAAATCAGTCGGCAAAGCTCTCAAGGAAAAATATCAAAATTGCGAAATTGTGTCATTGGACGTCAATCCAAAATTCAATCCTACACACGTGTGTGATATACTTCAATGGAAATATGATGCCTACCCTGCCAAATATTTTGATATCATATGGGCATCTCCTCCTTGTACCGAGTATAGCAAAGCAAAGAGCAAGGGTGTTCGGAATTTAGAATTGGCGGACACCATAGTCAAACATGCATTAACAATCATTGATTACTTTCAGCCTAATTATTGGTTTATTGAAAACCCGGTCGGGCTTTTAAAACACCGACAATTCATGCAAGAGATGAATAGATACATGCATACATGCATACATGTTGCTATTGTAAGTATGGATGTATGTATCAAAAAGCGACAAATATATGGAGCAATAAGACTGATTTACATTTAAAAATGTGTACAAAGGAAAGCCCTTGCAAAGTAAGACAAATCTATGGCAAACACATGATAAGTGCTCAAAGGTCACAATCATCATGTGCATCCCATTATGGAGATACATCAAAGACGCTTCAAGTGTTGTATTCTATACCTCATGATTTAATTATTGAAATATGCTAATTATTGAAATATGCGAAATCATTTTTTTATTCAATTATTAGTGGTGGTTCCGGCATTTCTAAGTACTCCTTGATGATGGGAGCGAAGTAAAGCCATTTTTTAGTGTGCACATATTTGTTGACGAGTTTACCACCTTCATGCACTTTCACATTGTTCCCTTGTTTGTCCTTTTCGATTCCAAAACAATCGATGCCAAAGTATGCATTTAGAGCTTTTCTAATTGTATATGGTGTGATTGTACGCTCATTTTTTGAGTCTATGACAATCGATTTATTGAGTTCTTCAAGGGTCACATCCCATGTAGGATTTATGGGCAATTCCAATGATTCAAATGCATCATTTTGTTTGAACAAACTCCATAAAATGTGGTTGGTATGCTCATATAGTAAATACCATTTGTTTACAAAATTCACAAGTTTGTGGTTCCACATATCTCTTAAGTGATGATTTGGAATGTCAACTCGGAATGTATATCGAAATTCATGTTTGGCAATACATAACTTTTCTTGCATGGTTGCGGAATTGCCCCATACTTTTGGCTTCAAGTCCTCTTCAATCTCGCAATATTCCATGTCCTCTATAGAGTCATAATTGAAGTATGCAAGTGTATCATGGCTACTCAACGATTCTAACACAAGCTTGCTTGCTTCTTGTGATTCTCCACTTTGAAAATAACCACATCGTTTACTAAAGTAGTCAAAGGTCTCATCATCTCTCGCAAAATAGGCAGTTTCGTAGATTTTTTTAAGCCTCATATACATGGGGCAATCGGGTGCATCGTATGGTGTGGAGAATCCATTCATGGTATGCTTCACAATAAGTTGCATTTTATATAGGTGCATTTCATTGGTGCGAAATCCTCGAACTCTATGAATGTTTTGAAAAAAGTCTCTCATGTTTACCATGTTTGGATTGAACAATGCAAAAATCTTGTCAAAGTGCAATTGCTCATAATTTACACCCACACTAATGGCTATATTTGAGACAATGACCCTTTTAGATGACCATACTTCATTAACCTTTCTCAAAGATGATTTCACATCATCACTACTCATACCATGATAGCACACAACATCATCCTTTGATATGTTTGACATGGCACACAATCTATCAACAAACGTTTCCATGCCATAGCACCATACATTCCTTCCTTTTTTGAAATCAGTTTTAAATGGATAAAATACATAAATATTTTCTCCTTTGATAATATGCTCAACTAAAGATGCTTCCCAATTGTTTTTTTCCACATAATTTATAATCTGTTTTGGGTTTGGAGGAATACTTGAACCAAGCATAAGGGTCCCTTCATCAATGTCATCCATGTTGCTATGATTCGGAGTAAGGTAATCAAACCATTCAATTGTCTCCTTATTGGGAAATGCATCCATAAAAATGACTCTTTTACTATTTTTAATGATGTTTAAAAATCGATACCAATTAACATCCAAATTTCTCCCATGTGTCTCACCAAACCAAATAGATGTGTAAGATTCTACCTCATCTAAGACCACAAGGTCGTATATTGAGTCCATAGTTTTCCATAGGCTCTCCATTGATATCGTTAAGCGTTTTTGTTTCGGAATTTGGTCTTGGGTCGCTTTGTCAAAGCTTTTGTAATTTCGGAATCTCAGATTGCTCAACCTCGATGTCACATTTTCGGAGTACGAAATCCTTGGACTGAACCATATTATTTTTGATTTTTTCTCGAATTTTTCAATATAGTTTATGGTAGCTTTGGTTTTGCCACATCCCATAAATGCACCCAAATACACCATGGGTGTGCTTCGCAAGGCGTTGTATATTTCTAAAGCTTGCACATCTCTTTCCTCCATGTGTAAATCAATAGGTACGTCACAATTCTTGCGAAATTTCTCCCCATACTTGTCCCAAGAAAATAGCTTGGGATAGAATCGCGATAGCACATTCTTTATGAAATTGTCACTTGGCGATTCATACCTATGAGCACTATTCCATGATGCTTCATATCTTAGTATTCTTGCATCCTCATCATTTCGGTGTTTGATTTGAGTAAGCCATGCAAAGAAATTAACTTTTGAGACATGATTGTGATAACTCCACAAAAGAATTTGCCATGCCAACATACGCCCAAGTGTGCTTGGGTCATCCCATGGTTTATTGGGAATCATATTCAATATTTGTGTGGAAGTGGAGGTCGACCAAACAAAATTTTCGGGCGGTGTATAATCACATTGGGGAAGGCAACTTAAATCAATATTTTCATTTGCATTAGATTGTTGATTAGGGGTTGTGTCACAAATATCGTCAAAACTCCACACTATAGTAGATGTATCGATTGAGTTTTCATCAAAATCCATTAATATGCAATGTTTAGTGAGTGATTGGCTACCTTGCACGATAGCTTGGATTCTCTCATCATTTGGCTTGCTTTGATTCACACATTTCATGGCTCGATTCTTTGTATAGATACTTTTATCAAACCCATAAATTTCCAAACTTTTGGCAAATAACTTAAGTGGTGCCATATCTTCTACTTTGGTGGTATAGTAGTTTGATAATATGAGATGATATGACCACTTATTTCTCTTGAGGCATACACTTCCACTAATTTGAAAGTTGGCATTGGGAAATTTTTGCAAAATTAATGCTTTGATTGTTTCTAAGTCAATGGCATGATAAGCATCCACATCGAAATGTACCTTCGCTTGAACATTTGCTTGAATTATTTCATAAATTCCATAATTTTTCTTAATTATTTTTTCGAAATTATTAGCATTAATTTTTGACCACATCCTTCCATGTCTTTGAGTGTGTGAACAAATGGGAATTTCATTAACATCGATAGTGCTAAGCACATAATCTTGAGAACCACCTTGATTTGTGATGCACTTCACCCATGGCATTTTAAGGTAGGTCTTAATAGCAAGTTTGGTGGTATCGAAATCTTTGAATTCAATTGGCATTATACACTTATAATATAGAAAATATTTTAATTTTGAACGCGTTTTTCACACATTTTCATCCAAGGGTACATTTTCGACATCTACAAGTTTTTTTCCCAAGTAATATTGTCGCATTTTTTCTTTGTGTTGTTCTTTGTGATTTTCATACCATGTTTTTTGGTGTTTTCTATTCAAAGCCCTTGTTTCTTCTATGTGGGATTTTCGATATTTCATCTTGGCCCTCTTTTGAGCCTCGCTCAAACCCATATTGTTCTACTTATAATTTATAAATACATTTTTTTTATAATTGCCAAACCGCACAAAAATCCACCCTATAATGTTTTTGGGAAATTTCGCCCTAAGATAATTATGGTTTTCAAAAGTTCAAAAACGTGTGAATTGGTTACTTTCTTAGATTATCTATAAGACTTGTGAATTTGTAACTATTTCACACGCTAAGACATCGTTTGGGACATTCCTAAAGGCCTTTAAGTCTTGTAATGTATCCCATTTCACTCATGGACAACATAGATAATTGCACAAAATATCGAGAAAATCGATTTTTTCCGCCTTTGATGCCTAAAAAAATCCCCCAAGATATGCTCACTTGCATTACTTAATATACAGTAATACCTCACTTTTAAGAGAATCGACGATAAGAGACCAGCCAGCGTTTGGGGGGGTCGCGTTTTTTACGATGACCCTGAGCCTTTTCAAATCGTTAAGAGAATGGGTCCAAATAAGAGAACGGGAGCTGGCTAGATGAGGAAATATGGTTGGGAAACCATGTTAAACCATGTATTAAATATGGTATGGTCGCAAATAAGGAACAAACCTGGCTATCGCTGACCTTATTGGATCGCGCTTCGTTAAGCGCCGCTGGCGTGTTGGGGGGCTCACTTTTCTGATGAGGCCGGCCGACTGCATATCCCCTCGTTTAAATATGCAAGATATCAGATGCATCAATATTGGGCTTATTAATTTTTATAATACCCCCAAAATCCCTCTAAACTCGCCGATTTAATTGGTTCTAAAAAATTGTTGCCGAAACCCCCCTACCGTTGGGGTATACCGTCCTTACCTGTGACTTCTGATTAGTGTGGTCGGTCATCATGTCCGAGCTGACTGCTGGTGCCGACTCCGGTCGATTTGCAGCGTCGATTTGCGGTCGATTTGCGGTCGATTGACCAATAGGAAAATTCTGTATTTAAAAATTATTTATAAAATTTCACTCCTATAATATAATTGTATAATTTATTTTTATAAATTTTACGTGATTTTTTAAATTGGTTAATCGAGCGGAAATCGACCGGCAATCGACCGCGTAGCGTCGACCGCTGGGTCGAGCTCGGACCGCGTGATGACCGGGACCACCCGACAACCTAAAACCTCAACTGCTTGCAACGCTTTTAAATGTTTTTAAACCGCTTTTCAACGCTCGTGGTTCAAGAATTCATCATGACAGAATGGCTTCATATATTGATAATATTGCGTCAGTTGGTGTGGAGAAATCCCAGAGTGAACCCATCAACGAAGAGGCTTTATTTGCTGAAGGGAAGGTGAAAGTGTGTTCCCCGTGTGGAAAGTTCGTTTCGTATATTGACCCGCGTACCGAACGTGCCAAACATGCGATAATTTCTGTGGCGGTTGGTGAGGCAAAGTGCCCCGGTCAACTCATGCAACGTGATAAGAAGACCGGTGAGCCCGTTGACTGCATGAGCCCCGCGACCCACGCCGATCCTTGGTGCTGCGACAAGCACAAGCAAAATAGTGCGTATCTTCTCACTGACGAATTCCTCAAGCACCTCTACGAACGTCAACTCCCTTCGCTCGTAACGACCAAGAAATACGGTGAGGTGTGCGAGGGTATCAAGATGCGTTGTCGCATCGCACAAGTGCGAGTGGATATCGCTATGGAAAGCGAATCGCACTTGGAGGACCCTAGTGCGACCGACTTCGAAGCGGAGAAGCAGTCTCTTAAGGAGGAGTTGGAGAACTTACGGAAATTGAAGGAAGCCAACGAGTCCATTGCGAATGAGACCGTAGCTAACTTGGCAAGTGGGTACAAGGACGTCTACGTGACCCCCGCCAAGACTACCGTTCGGATGAACCCACGCCAGCAGGCTATGGCCGACATTCGCAGTCGCCAGACCACCCCCAAGTCTTCTCCTGCTGGATCTACTGTGGACAAGAAAGAGTCCGAGCGTATCGCCCAACTGGTCAAGCAGTCCGAAGCTGACCAAGCTCGCATCGTGGAGTTGGAGAAAGCACTGGGTGAAGCTAACGACAAGACCGCTGACCTGCAGTCTCGCATCGACACCTTGGAGCTTGGTATGGCGACTATGCAGGTCAGCGAACTACCTGTCGCAGGAGAAGAGGCTGAGGTTTCTTCTGCGGATTCGCCAAACCCAACCGAAGTTGCAGCTGGTGCTGGCCGAGGGAAAAATATTTATTTTAGATTATTTATTGCTGATTTTAGATTAACTCTTTTTCATGTTGATTTTAGATTAAGTTTTCTTTATGTCATCCGGCTATGCCCATGCCCGGTGGTCCTTTTCACGACTCCTGTTCAAATCATGTGCACACAGGTCAAACGCACTAGTTCCCGCTAGCCATCATGAGGAAGCCTCCAAAAAGCTTTGTTCGCTGGCGTGTTCTGCTTTTAAAAAAGGCCCCTGTACTTCTTCTATATCCTAAACCCTTTGACTTGCCTTTAACCGCTGCACGCGACCGGCAAGCATCTTTGAAACTTCCGAGTTTCAAAGATGCGTTTTGTATTTTGGGTGCACCCTAATTTTACAAAACGGCCGAGCGCTTCCCGTTTGTGCGGGATATTCACATATATTCCATGGAATATTTCATATGGATTAACACACATAAGCACGAAGGCATCGGCCACGCATCTTTGAAACTAACGAGTTTCAAAGATGCGTTTTTTGTCATTTGGGTGCGCATACCCAAATAACAAATCAGCCGAGCGCTTCCCGTTGGCGTGGGGTATTCAACGCTTGAATGTTGAATATTCATTGTAATATGAGTTAGCAAGCGAGGTTGCAAAGGCATCGGGACAGAATCTACGAAACTGTCCTATGCCTTTGCCTTTGGGTTTGGGTTCGAACGTGACACCCAAACCCAAAGATGCCAAACAGCCGAGGGCTTCCCGTGCGTCCTAACGCACGAAACTTGGCACGAATACTACCATTGTACATATATTTAAGTTACCAGAAGCTCAAGGCTTCAAGTTACTTGTGCGCGAAACGCGCAATGTATTTCTAAGGCAGATATTTTGGGTTTGGGTTCGAACGTGACACCCAAACCCAAAGATGCCAAACAGCCGAGGGCTTCCCGTGCGTCCTAGAGCACGAAACTTGGCACGAATACTACCATGGTACACATATTTAAGTTACCAGAAGCTCAAGGCTTCAAGTTACTTGTGCGCGAAACGCGCAACTTATTTCTAAGGCAGATGTTTTGGGTTTGGGTTCGAACGTGACACCCAAACCCAAAGATGCCAAACAGCCGAGGGCTTCCCGTGCGTCCTAACGCACGAAACTTGGCACGAATACTACCATGGTACATATATTTAAGTTACCAGATGCTCAAGGCTTCAAGTTACTTGTGCGCGAAACGCGCAATCTATTTCTAAGGCAGATGTTTTGGGTTTGGGTTCGAACGTGACACCCAAACCCAAAGATGCCAAACAGCCGAGGGCTTCCCGTGCGTCCTAACGCACGAAACTTGGCACGAATACTACAATGGTACATATATTTAAGTTACCAGAAGCTCAAGGCTTCAAGTTACTTGTGCGCGAAACGCGCAATTTATTTCTAAGGCAGATGTTTTGGGTTTGGGTTCGAACGTGACACCCAAACCCAAAGATGCCAAACAGCCGAGGGCTTCCCGTGCGTCCTAGAGCACGAAACTTGGCACGAATACTACCATTGTACATACATTTAAGTTACCAGAAGCTCAAGGCTTCAAGTTACTTGTGCGCGAAACGCGCAATTTATTTCTAAGGCAGATGTTTTGGGCTTGGGTTCGAACGTGACACCCAAACCCAAAGATGCCAAACAGCCGAGGGCTTCCCGTGCGTCCTAGAGCAAGAAATTTGGCACACATACTGCCAAGATACATATCTTCGAGTTACTTGAAGCTCAAGGCTTCAAGTTACTTGTGCGCGAAACGCGCAATTTATTTCTAAGGCAGATGTTTTGGGTTTGGGTTCGAACGTGACACCCAAACCCAAAGATGCCAAACAGCCGAGGGCTTCCCGTGCGTCCTAGAGCACGAAACTTGGCACACATACTGCCAAGATACCTATCTTTCAGTAACTTGAAGCTCAAGGCTTCAAGTTACTTACTTTTTTTCAAGCAGAACACGCCGTGAGTGTCTATTGTGGCAAAGATGGCAAATAATAAAAGTCATTATGCGTAAAGAGTCGTTATTCACGGCCGTGACTTTTAGATTCACGGCCGTGAATCTTTCCGAATGGAACCAAAAACCGTTCGATTAAAATCGGACGGTTTTGGTTCCATTCGGACATATGGACATCACGGCAAGACAACTCTTCAGTGTAATATTTCGCATGGCATGGCGATAGCTCAACAGGTACAGTGCAGCGTCATGGATGCATGCACCGGTAATAGCCGGATGAGATAAAAAAAACTTAATCTAAAATCAACATGAAAAATGGGTTAATCTAAAATCAGAGAGAAATAATCTAAAATAAATTGCCTACCCTGGCCGAGGTCGTGGCCGTGTTAAAAAAAGTGGCTGAGTGCAAGATGCGAGATAGGGTTTCCGCACAGAGTGTGCAGGACGCCGTCGCTTGATGCGACTTCAAACCCTTGTAATTTGTTAGGAAATACCCGGAATAGACTTGGGGTATTTCGCGCACTTCATAAAGTGCCTTCATAAACTTTTGGGACGTTGTAATTTGTTGTAATTTGTCTTTCCGGATGACGCATGGGCACCACGTGCACTCTTACAAAGGCATACCTATTGCATATGATTGTCTTAGCAAATAGCACGCACGCATAATCTGCCTTGATAAACTAGTTAGGAGTATTCATTTGTTTACCTTTTGTTTCCAATTCAAATTCGTACAGCAAACTGCAGCGGTGTGCACATAGGGTTTAGGGTTTTCGTGCGTTAGAAAGCGGTAAATAAGTTACAATATGTATATATCTAATGTATATCATAAAAATAATTCACATTGGCAGAACCACAAATATCTTTCGTACGTTCAACACGGTATCTTTCGTGCGTTCAATATCTTTCAATATTCAATATTCAATATCTTTCAATATCTTTCGTGCGTTCACTGCAGGTATCTTTCGTGCGTTCACTGCGAGTATCTTTCGTGCGTTCACTGTAGATATCTTTCGTGCGTTCACTGCAGATATCTTTCGTGCGTTCACTGCAGATATCTTTCGTGCGTTCACTGCAGATATCTTTCGTGCGTTCACTGCAGATATCTTTCGTGCGTTCACTGCAGATATCTTTCGTGCGTTCACTGCAGATATCTTTCGTGCGTTCACTGCAGATATCTTTCGTGCGTTCACTGCAGATATCTTTCGTGCGGTCACTGCAAATATCTTTCGTGCGGTCACTGCAGATATCTTTCGTGCGTTCACTGCAGATATCTTTCGTGCGTTCACTGCAGATATCTTTCGTGCGTTCACTGCAGATATCTTTCGTGCGTTCACTGCAGATATCTTTCGTGCGTTCACTGCAGATATCTTTCGTGCGTTCACTGCTGATATCTTTCGTGCGTTCACTGCAGATATCTTTCGTGCGTTCACTGCAGATATCTTTCGTGCGTTCACTGCAGATATCTTTCGTGCGTTCACTGCAGATATCTTTCGTGCGTTCACTGCAGGACAGGCACTCTTACGATTTCAGATTACATATAGATATTGTCAAAAGGTAACTATTTCACACGTTTTGACAACGTCTAGTCGTTTTTTTCTCACATATTGCAATGCATTCACCGATAACATGTACAACATTTAACACCAATTGCTTTGAGGTTCTCCCAAATATTGTCGCGGACAGTATAGACTTAGTCATATTAGATTTACCATATAACCAGACCGCGTGTAAGTTTGATAAAGATAAGTTTGACCTGACCAAATTGTGGACACATTTAAAACGGGTCGGAAAGCCTCGGACAGCTTACATATTCTTTTGTACCGCTCGATTTGGACACGAACTAATCTCAAGTAACAAACGATGGTTTCGATATGATTTAGTGTGGGAAAAGACGGTCTCCGCAGGTTTTTACCACGCTAATCAGATGCCACTACGTAGTCACGAAATGATATATGTATTTTATGATAAGCTACCGACGTATAACCCGCAGAAAACACAAGGGCTTCCATACACCCGTCACCCTGGGAGACGCACAGAGTTATATACCGGACAGTGCCCCCGAGTGAAAACAATATCCGATGGCAAACGATTCCCGAAATCGGTGATTAAAATTCCCAACGGTAATTACAAATCAAAGCATCCAACCGGAAAACCGTCCGGAATTATTCAGTATCTAGTTCGTACATATTCAAACGCAGGAGACACCGTGCTCGACCCGACGATGGGAATCGGGACCACGGGGTACGTGTGTCGAAACGAACATCGCAGCTTTATTGGGATGGATGGAATCTCTGATATCTAGTGAACTAGGATATTCCGGTAGGTCGTGGCCCCATCCACGCTTTATTCCACTTGCTAGTTTGGCCATGATTGGCTAAACGGCCGCTCGGAGAGGTGGTGCGCGTTTGCGCGTTTGGGCATTAGTGGAGATTTTGAGATGAGCGGCTTGCGGTGAGCGACTTGGGCCGCAGCTATGGGGTGCCGGCTTGGATTGGGTTTCGTCGTCGCAATGTTCACTATTCGCGGTTCTCTGCTCGCTCTGATCCCGCCTGCTGCCGTGTTTTGGGCTGGTGACTTAAGCACCTTTGACTTCGACGACATCTTCCTTCGCCCCTCGCTAGCATGGCCCGACCGTTCGTTCCGTGTCCGTGACGTCGCATTTTCTCCGCGGCCCTACCCAAACGTGCTGCAGCGTACCGCCTCCCCTCAGGCTTTTCTAGAAATGGGTATGACGACGAGATCCAAGAAGTCCCTCACGAGGGACAGTGACATCGATGCCTCTTTGAGGTTGATCGACGAGGTGCGGAACACTCCGACGGCTGCTACGCCGGTGGTTCCCGCTCCTAACCCTGCATCGAACGTGGACGCGGACGTTGCCGTCAGACGTTATTTGCAGGAGCAGTCCAAATTGGTGGACGAGATTTACAAGGCACGGCTGCATCGGGCTTGGGCCAAGAGTATCCGTGAGGATATTCTCGGTGACAAGAAGCATCATTTTCGCGGTACGGACGACTCTGGCCTCCTGTCCGACCTGGTGGTGCAGCTACGCACGGAGTTTCAGTCTGCTGGTCTGGAGCTGCGTTCCTTTGACCTCGACGACCCTCTGGTGCCTGTGGTCAGCAGAGTGAATGGACTGCTGTACGACGTTCTGGCTCTCGTGGTGGAGAAGCACAGCAACGCGTATGTCTGGCTGACTGGCACCGACTCCTCGACTGACCGAGATGGACGACGTGCTCTTGTCGACATCATCAAGGGCTCTGTGCCGGTGGCGCTGCGGGAGTCGCAACAGGAGGAGCATGCGGCTTTACGTTATCCCGCAAGCGTTGACCCGCAGCCGATTTTGGCTAAGGAGCAGCGTTTGGTGCGGGATAACAGGACTTCAGACTGGACTCCGACCGAGGCAACACGAAAATTGTCTCTCTACACCCGCCTCGACCCCGTGTTTTACGCGGCGGTAAAGGTCCGCTATCCCATGGCTGCCGACCTGTCCCACGTGTCCCTTGCTTCTCTTCGCTCCTTGGTGGTCGAGATTTATCAGTCTTGGGCGCAGACGGACGGGGGGAAGGCAGCTTCTGGTGCGGGCGGGGTCTCCGCACACCTCTCCAGCAGTGAGTACGATGCGCTGCTCCAGAAGATCACGGAGCTGACGGAGCTCGTACAGCGGCAGCGGGGTGAGGCCGCTCCGGTTGTGCGTCAACAACGGGAGCGGGTGCAGCAACGGCAGCAACAGCAGCGGGGGCAGCAGCCGCGGGGATTCCGTGTGGGGACCCACAAGGCCCCACCAGTGGGGTTCGACCGTGACGATCAACGGGCAAAGCCGTTCTGCGGTCGGTGCAAGAAGGCGGGCAAAGGTGACAGCTATCACTTTTACCGCGACTGCCCGTTGGGCGGGCGCCAACACCCGCCCACCTCTGCTGCGGCGTTTTGCGTTCCCATCGACGAGGAGGACGCAGAGGGGGTGCACGCGCTCGCCATGTGTGCATTGTTCCAGCAGGCAGCGGATGACGGGGCGGAGTCCTTCGCGCGTGCGGCGGTCGCGTACGGGCCGCCCGCGGTGCTTTGTGCGGGAGCGGTGGGCGGCATTGACGTGTCCGCCTACGGCTTCACCGTGGAGCAGCAGCCGGATTCCGAGGGGGACGACATTCTCCGCAGGCTCGACGATCTTGCCGCGGAGGTTCACTCCGCGGCCAACCCACAGGTGCATTACACTCACGCATCTTTCCCGCCTCCTGCCGGTGACGGCAAGGGGGCTTCGGCTCTGGTGTGCGTACCCGCCGCAGCGGTGGCCACACCGGAGGAGCAGGTTCCGGCAGGTGGTGCGGCGGCATCGGCATCCGCCGTGCCGGCCCCTGCTATGCCTGTCTCGCAGGGAGAAGATGTGAAGCCCGCGCCACTTCAATCGGCGTGGGTGACCACCACAGCGGACGCGGACGGTGAGTTCGCTGGGTTCGTTCAGACCGTGAACCACGCCGCCGTCGAGACGGTTGATCTCACGGGTTACGACACGGACGATTACGAGGACCTCGCTGACGGCAGCTTCGTCGTGAAGCCGCGGGCCTCGGCCATCTCGGCAAATCACTCGTCGACGCCCGCAGCCCAAGCACCTCACTCTGGTGGTGCTCTGGAGGATTGGCGTGAGGGTGCTCCCCGCAGCTACGGCTGTGGAAAGCCTCCGTGGGGCTTCCCCGCCCACGCGGGCTTGTGGGGGATGCCCTTCCTTCTCTCTTTCATTCTCTTGATCTCTGTCATGGGAGTAGGAGCAGCCACCTACACGGTGGCCAACGACGTCGACCCTGTGCAGGTATCGGGTCGGGCTGCGCTGCAGCCTGTGCTGTGCAGGGGCGAGGAGTCACCGCTTGACACGGTGCCATGTGCCATCCCGCCTCGTCGCCACCGGCGGGTGCAGCGGCAGCAGGGCCTCTATATGGCTCCGGTGCCGTGGCATCCCGGACCGCCGCCACCTGGCATCTTATTTGAGGGCGGTCCTCCGTTGTCGCCGGCATCGTCTTCGGATGACGAGGCGCCACCTTCGGGCAGCACTTGGCAGCACCCTGGTGCGGTGCAGCCTCCCGTGATCGACGAATCAACAGCTCCAACTCCGTCAAATTCTCTGGCGAATGATTTCTCGGTGACCGACACCTTGCACTTTGGCAGCCCTGTGTTACTCCGCCGTGCTACTGCGGGCTACTACGGTGCTCATTGTGGTGACGGTGCTCCTCTGGCCATTGACCCCGAGTAGTTATGTTTCTGGTTCTGGCAGTGCACCACTTTCATGGTGGTGTGCTGAGATGTGCTTTGACCTCAACACGGTCTTCAATCTGGTTTATGCTTTTGCTTTGACAACTTTGAACTCTTCAATCTGACTTGCTGACACAGTGCCTTTCAGTAGTTTGGCAGGACCTATATGCCTGTATGTTTCTGCACTTGTGCCGGCTAGAGGGTTTCAATTTGTGTATCAGAATTGCACAGTTGAGTTAGCAGTTGGGTTTGTCACCCTAGCTCCTACCCTAACTATCTTAACATTCTAACTCTCCTAGACAGTCACCACCCACAGTGCTGGGGTGGTGTGCTGGAATCTGTATAGGCAGCCCTGACTGGGAGTCCCGGTGCAGGCCCCTATGACAGACCCCTAGGACCAACACTGGACCGCTGACTGATCTATAGGTTCGTGCTGTGACACACGCTGGGTCACAGGTAGGCTAGTATCCGAGACCGTTGCGAGACCGTTCCGGGTATATCTAGCTTAGGGTTTATTATCTTATGAGAGTTTATCCACACAGTTCGGGACCCTCTGATATCTAGTGAA
Organism: Cymbomonas tetramitiformis; assembly: GCA_001247695.2. Lineage (NCBI taxonomy): Eukaryota > Viridiplantae > Chlorophyta > Pyramimonadophyceae > Pyramimonadales > Pyramimonadaceae > Cymbomonas > Cymbomonas tetramitiformis. The sequence goes on from LGRX02005064.1 coordinate 29,362, forward strand.
CTAGGATATTCCGGTAGGAAGTAGACAAACATTATTTTGATTGTGCGGAATTAAATAAAAGCGTGTGAAATTGTTACTTTTTCACATTATCTATATGAAATCTGAAATCGTAACAAATCCACACGCTTTTTTGATTTATAGGTCACCACAACAATCTATCTGCGTAATAACCATTGCTACCGACGACATTCCGGTCTTTCTTGTGTCTGATTTTGTACAGCCGACGTCTTTCATCGGCATACTCTTTACCCTTAGTGGCCATGTATGTTGGATAATCAGAAGCACCACGCTGACCCACTTGAGCGACCAGTTTACCATCCTTGAAAACATCAATCTTTTTGCTATGATTATTTGATGGGCTAATCTTCACACCGAGTTTCCGTGCTTGACTTTTTGTGTAAGCTTTGATTTGATAAGTCATTGTATACTATATGTAACACTATTATATAGTATGACAAGTAAACCAATATCTGAGAGTAGACTTCAAGAGTTATTTTTAGACCCAAAGTTTGGTCAATCTAGTGCCAATGCATTTACCAAGAAGCTTAAAGCACAAGGTTACAAGGTCACAGAATCTCAGGTCAAGGCTGCTATTTCCAAGACCGAGACATCACAAGTTTTATCACAGCCTAAAAGGGTAAATCGTAAGGATTACTTCCCGACGTATGGGCCGGTCAATAAGGTCTCTATACAATCCGATTTGGCTTTTATACCGAAAGATAAGTCGGTGAACAAAGGATATGCCGTTCTTCTGACTGCGGTTAACGTTAATACTAACAAAGCGTATGCAATCGCTTTGAAATCCAAAACCGTCAGAGATAAGAACAATAAAAGACAAGAGGATGTGGAGGGCATCGTTCCTGCCATGAAACGATTGATAAGCGAAACCAAAATGGACACTCTTAGTACAGACTTAGGCAGCGAGTTCACGAACAAACCAGTTCAAGCATTGTTGAAAGAGAAGGGTATCGAACATTACACGTCTCAAAAAGAGGACCACACTCGTCAAGGGAAAATCGAGCGGTTTAACAAAACTTTGAAACGAAGATTTAATTTCAACGAGGCGAGAACCGGTAAAAATAATTGGGTTGACTATTTGGACTCTATCGTCGAGAACTATAATGAAACGGTAAACCAAGGTAATATCAATGATACCCCTCCCGATGACATGAATAAGAATCGTGTTATTAGAAGTGTCTTGTTGAAACGCAATCAAACTGCCAAACTCTTACAAAAGTTAGACATTAAACCAGGCGACAAGGTACGCCTTCGCGTTACTAAAAAGACATTTGATAAGGAAAGCCGCACATGGAGTACCGAAATATACAAAGTCCGAAGTAGAAAGGGTTTGTCTTTCGTGATAGAGGCGCGGCGACGGTGATACCTTACGCCGACAATACAAGCCGCGAGAACTGAAAGAGGTTCAAGGACCTGTTTCCAAACCATCCAAAGAGACCCGAGGTAGTAAGACTGATAGTGAAAGTAAACAGGCTGCAAAATCTGAGCGTGCGTTGAAGAAAGAGGGTATAGAAGGAAATACCGCTTCCAAGACATCTAGAAACTACGACAACTACGAGGTCAATGTGTTTATCAGCGACAAGAAATCCCCTAATTATCAAAAGACATTGAAAGGTTACCTCAAGCTCAATCGGTCTGGGAAAAGCAAGCGTAAATATCAATTGATATTCTATGAGAAGTCTGAAGAGAATGAGTTTGTTGATATTCCAGACCCGGAAATCAAGTTGTCGAAAAAAAGAAACCGTTAATATATAATGAGAACATTATTGACCGATGAGGTCGGAAGACGCAATTGTATGAAAATGATGGGAATTGCCAACGGCTCAAGTTCAGACACTCTGTTCCGAGGATATGGTAAACTCGCTAAAAACAACTACGTGATAACGATGCCGAGTCAAAACAGTGCGGTATTCTACAATAGTTTGAGAGATTCAATCATAAGAACGGAGCCATTAGTGAGAGACATTCAGGACTATAGCAGTGATATTGATACAACCATACCCAATTCTATGATGACAATGTTAAATCCAATGATGACAATGACACAAGACGATATCGATAATCAAGCGTTAAGGCGTATTGAGGAAGACGCTCAAGAACGAAACGCCATTCTCGCACAAGCAGCCAAACAACTACCACCAGACACTCCTGAAGCAGCTAGACCGTCACGCGATACTGGACCGGGTGCAAATCTGCGAAAGGAAGCAACAGCATTGTTACAAGGCGATATAATGGCTTCTCCAACCAGGTTTGGAACGTTTGCATCTGATAGAGTAATGACAAGAAGTCAAACGGCGGCTCCTGCAAGTCCTCTGCAAAGAGTTGTTAGTTACATAGCCGGAGGCGATTTAACACCCAAATCAAAAACTCGTTAATAGTAATGCAAGTTCCTTGTAATCAAAGCTATCAATCCAATGCTTACTGTCGTCCATCTAGTAGTTATTTTAGTAATTTTGTTGATGCCGATAAAGATGAGAAACAAATACATAGTCCGGTTTCGCGTAACAGGTCTGACAACAGCAGTAAACCTTTCAAAACTATGGTAACAGTCAAGAGCAAACCAATCATGAAACCTAACGATGTTGACAAGTATACACAAAGGGACACCTCTAATTTGCTGAATGCCTTAAGTCAAGACGCCGTAAAAGTTCCAAGAACCGCCCTGAACAAAGTCTTTGGTGCTAATATCACGTCTAGGGACAATCCTACACAAACAAGGTATGCACGGGCATCAGATGTCTCTTATGCTTATAGTTATGGTGACCGAGGTCGGTTGAAAAGTATTATGAAAGGACTTCCGGGTTATTACGTAGACCGAAGTTTGTCGGGTAGAAACTCTACAACGTTGGTCAATCCTAAAAGCCAAGACGTTATTATTGCATATCGAGGCTCTGATGCAGAATTTGGAAGTCTGAACACTCTTGCCCAGGACATCTCACGTGGACAAAATGTAGAAGATTGGTATGTAAATCTTTTGACATTGATGAAACAACAACGTAGTACATCAAGATATCAAGAAGCACAACAACGATTTGACGATGTCAAAAGTAAATACGGTGGGTATAAGTTATCTGTGACTGGTCACTCTAATGGAGGTGGTCAAAGCAATTATATAGCCGAAGTTAACAACGTAGAAGGGCATCATTTCAACCCAGCAATCAATCCTATGCAAGAACCGATGAACACTCCTACGGAAAAGCAGGTGTTGTACTCAACAGAAGGCGATTTAGTGTCATTACCAGCCCGGTTGAAACCACATGCTAAAAGCAATTACGATATCGTGCACGTCAATCCAAAGGTAGGTACGGAAAACGATTTGACAAAATTACATAGCGTGGAACAGATGTACTCAGATGCACCGGAGTCTACGCGAGTCAGTACAGCAAGGTCTCGGTATGGGTTTGCCAACGCCATGACGGGTTCGGCTGTGGGAGGGTACCTTGGATATTACACACCGACTGACACCAACGACGAACGTATCTTTAGGACCACTCAAGGTTTATTGGAACCAATCTTACTATCAGAAACTCCCAATGTGAATTTCACAGATTTCATGAATGTTATGGGTGTCAAAGAAAGCTTAGGTGAGAAGAATTATATACGTGGAAAATTGGGACTGAATCCTATAGAACAAAAACCGTTAACGGAAGTGCCGGTCTATGACCCAATCACGGAGATGATACGTCAAGCCACGGGTCGTGCTGACCAAGACAAGGAGTTGTTTGAAGAATCAAAAAAGGTGGCAGATTAGGTCATATTATGGTTATGTATAAGATAATGGGAATATGACCTAATCTGCCACCTTTTTTGATTTATATGATAATAAGATGGACCGTCAAGAATTGATACGCTTAGCCAAACTTCAATACCCCGATATTAAAGAAGCTCATGTAGAATTGCTTGTAGATGATTATATCAAACGTCCAGAATTTTACGATGACCTTTGTACTGGAAACATTGAAGAACCAATTCCTTTAGAGCGGGATACTGTTGATTCTATAAAAGATAATTGTTATATTAATATAGATGAGCGTAATTAGCACAAGAACGCTATTCTTGTCTTCCGAAGACAATAGCAATGGAGACGCACGTGTTTTGCAAATGAACATACCCACTCAACTGATAAATTACCGAGCACAAACCAAATTGAGATTAACTTTGAATACTTTCTCTTGTGCAAAGACATGGTATAGTATCAACGAGACGAATGGCATCTTCTATGTGGGTGATACGGTAAATAATACTTTAACGGAAGTTCAAATACCTTATGCAAATTATACTGATTTAGACCAACTAACAAGATTATTACAAACAAGCATAAAGACTGTCATTGTTGGATACACCGGTGATGTAACTGTGCTATACAATAATAGCGGCGATGGACTTGATTATAAGAATAAATTTCGTATAACGTTGAATCCTGCAGCACCCAATATTAAGTTTGTATCATTCAGCGTGAGTGGGGACTTTTTTGCTTTACCGGGAAGTAATTTACAAAATGCCCTAATTTCAGTTTCCACAGCTGGAAAATACAATGACTCAGATCAAGTACTCGGAGGTCGTGTTAATAGAAGCACAGCTGGTTTACGTGAGATATCTGAACTTATAGACTTGTTTGGCATCACTACACCCAACTCCGTGTTTCAATCTGTTTATCCATGTAACATTCAAACCAACGACGCCTTGTACCTTAGGGTCACATCGTTACCAACACACAATATTGAATCAACAAATCTTTCTACTTTTACAAACACTAACGAAATGATAAGTTCTGATATCTGGGCGAAAATACTATTGCCTAGTGACACAACGACAGACTTCATAAGATATATAGACCCAAACGACAACTTTGTTATTGAAGTGTGTGGGTCTCAATTTACTTCATTTAGAATCACACTTACAGATTCTAAAGCAAGATTAATCACATTGGCATCTCCGACTCAAGCGTCAGACGGTTCTATCAATTATTCATTGAGCATCAAAGTTGAAGAATTGGCACCTGCTGGTCTATCAGATATTTTATAATCTTTATAATATATATACAAAAATGAGTCTGCCAATGAGTCTTGCTTACGGCTTATCGAAAATGAATTCATATTCAACTAATTACTTCAGATTAGAGACTACTAATCTTACCGAAGCATCAAGGTATAGTACTATTACACTAAATTTACCCGTTAATTCAATTGTAAACATGAAGAGTTTAGCCATGCATTGTTTAGGTTCCTGTACAACGCCTTTAGCATTTCAAAACGACGAAGATGATGCTGATGAATTACATACGACGCTCCCCAATGGCATCGAGAAACTGATTCAAAGAATGGAAATTTTCGCCGGAGGGCAGCAGTTGACCACTGGTTTTCAATCCTACAACACGGTCAGTTGCGTACTTGATACTATCAAAACCACTCTTAGCAAAGAAATGACTTATCAAAGGGTTCTTAAGAATCAAGAAATCTCTGTAGCCGAGGGCTTTTACAGCACACCTCGTCCATACATTTTGAATCAATGGCTAACGTTTTTGGGTGAAGCTGAACCGTCCTACATTGATACTTCACTTTTGCCACCGATTCAGATAAGGCTGTACCTTGCAGGTCCAGAAGTCCTCGGGTGTTGGCAAAAAACAAAAACGCCTGGTTTTGCAATTGACACGAAAGCTCAAGAAGAATTAGTATCGAAAGGCAATTTTAAATTGGACAAACTTTACTTTACCGTAGAGACGATTACATTCAGTTCTGGAGTATATGATGCTGCCGTTGAGAGCAAACTGCGTGATGGATTCTTGGAGATTCCGTATTGCAATTACTTTACCTTTTTCGAAGGAGCTGGTGGTATGGCCAAATCGACAAGGTTCTCTTTGAGTTCACAATGCATTAATAACATATATGTTGTGCAAAGGCCTAGTGATTATAGAGAAAAAAACAAAGGACTTATCAAATTGGCAAATACATGTGGAACAGCCTACCTACCCTCATACTTTCAGTTTTCAGCAGGTGGATTGGGTGCTCTGCAATTTAACATTAATAACCTGTTCGTTCCTAATTATCGAGTCGACCCTCTTGCAGCATTCAATCTGCTGACTATCAGTAAAGCTGACAATTATGGAACGCTATCGGGATGTAAAATTAATTCATACGAAGATTGGCTGAACAACCAATTCATTCCCATGGTACGTTTGAATCTTCCCTCAGAAATGGGTGTAAGAAATTTGACTGGTTTGGATTCTCGGGGTTTAAACAGTTCCTTCTACTATCAAACTTCTATTGCATCACCAGCAGACCCGCTACAAACGGTACTTACAACAAACGAAACCATGATTATTTGCGAAACGACAGCCGTTCTTCGTATCGGTCAAAACCGTGTGATTGAAACTGTATTTTAAAACGCTGTTAATAGTATACAAATATGGCTCAACAGCCAGGATTAAGCAGTTACAACATGAAAAAAGATGTAGGACCGAACGTGGACAAACAAATTCACACCGCGACGATGTTTCAAATGTCAGGTTTTAGACCGGTTATGATGCAACAGCTACCATGTAAAACAATCAATGACATCACATATCCACCATTCAGGATTAGCAACGTTCATCCTCTGGCTGGATACAAATCTTATACTTTAGGGCACAATCAAAAAGTGTCAAAAGAAATGGAAATGTTCCATTTCCCGATGGAGCATCCATTGAATAGTCGATTGTTGCAACCTGTACCTTTGTTTTTTTCATAAGTTAACCCCTAATCTGCGACGTGATGAGCTATCTCATCAAACACTCAAATCTGAGTTTCTCTGCGACATGTAACTCAAATTCACTTTTGAAGACAGTTCTGAAAAGCTCTCAGCAAGCCGCATGCAATCGTGCACGTATGAGCAACCAAGCTGTCTTGATGCTCTTGATATCCTTCGAGACGCGCTCCATTTTAACTTGGCCATACTGGGTTACATCTAGGGCACATGTGCAGTAGTGTTACAACCCCCCTAATACTCTAAATAGCCCTAACCACATGTTGAATACTTGGTAAAATTACATCCGGAAGTCTAGGGTCAATATTAGGGCTTAGGTTGTTAACAATTTGCACATACATCAACATTTTTCGGTTGATAATCACGTCGCCGGTATAAATTGTCGTGCATTTCAAACCTGCGTATGCGATTCGCCTTGCGAAGACCTTTCCGACACTATTTTCAAAAGTTGAGTTAGGACCGTTATGCACAAGTTATCGTAGATAAACCTAACTTTTCAAAGACCCAAAATTCCTTTCGCAGATTAGGGGTTAATATATATCAACATGTCTTCATTTGGAAATGAATTGAATGCAAAAAAAGTGGTGGCCGATGATTTGGTCGGTCGAGGAATGACCATCGGTCGTGATGGTAAAAATGGGGCTGTACCGGAAGCAAGAACTCAAATTAATTTGTTAGGAACTGAAGCTATATTTAATTTTGATGCAAGCCAAAGCGGGGACCCCGGTATTGCAGATTTCAACATGGCGGGAAAGCTAAGCAAATTTAGATTAGGTGGGTTGCCAATTGTCACAGGTCCAACACATACACCTCCATTTGACGCCGAAGTTCCGGTTAATGGATTGTATGGTTATCGGACTGCAAATACTTTACCTGCCCAAATCTTTATGAAACTTGTCTCAAGACCTCCACCGTAAATTATTAAATCGTTAAAAGTATATAATGTCAGCTTTCGGTTCAAATCTAATAGTTGAAAAAATTAACGGCAAAGACTATGTAGCAGCCCCAGGGACAACCGATACACTAACGTGCGATACAGTTGTGTGCCAAACTATAGGCAGCGTAGACTCGCCGTTAGAGACGATGCATATCGGTTCGGACATACGCTATCAGAACGATATCAAATTCATAGATACTCAAGACCCATTGAATGAACGAGAACAGATGTCCTTGTTGACAGATGGGTCGCTAAAGGTACACACTTCAATAAAATTCAACGACTTCGTATTAAACAATCCAGTGTCGAAATCACGATTCTCAGCAGGCCTTGATGACCTCGATGCATCGTTTGAGATTAAAAGTTTGGACCCTGTGGAACAAACACGAGTTAAGATAGGCGAAACAGGCATCAACGAGGTAACCTGCTTGCAGACAACAATCAATATAGAGCCTTTCGGCAATGGGGTATTGATAAACGACGGCCCACTCGTACTCAATACCGGCGATTTAACATTGACAAGCGGTAAGTATCGAGGAGATGGCTCATTGTTAACTAACTTACCTTCTGGTGCAAATCAGAATCTACAATCGGTCACCGACCAAGGTAGCACGACGACAAATAGTATCAGTGCATCTGCATTTGTCGGTGATGGTTCAGGATTGACAAACTTACCGGCACAACCTGAAACCTCTACACTTCAAGATGTGACCACCCGAGGGGCTGCAAGCAGTGTCGCCGATGTTTCATACACCGGAACGGGTACCATGGTAGTCAATCAAGAGAAACTTAGTGGGAATAATCTTAGAATTGAGAGTGGCTCTCTCGGTCTAGGTAAGGTATCGATAGGAGAGCAGACACAAGGATACACAAACGCCGACCACATTGGAGACCGTTCTATCGCAATCGGCCGCAATGCATTATCTATTAACAATACAACAAGTAATGATACGATTGCAATTGGTTCTGGTTCATGTAATAACAATTGCGGTTCTTATGTCGTGTCTATTGGGGACGACTGTGGGCAGAACAATTGCAAAGATGCAGCCGTGAACATCGGGAAATATGCAGGTGAATTTACAGCAGGTGAAAATGCAATCAACATAGGTGCTCTCGCAGGACAGAACTCTGCTCAAAGTGCGGTAAACACCGATAATACAATCGTTTTGAATGCAAGCGGGGTTGAATTAAACGCCGGTGTCGCAAGTAGTTGTTATATCAGGCCTATAAGATTGTCTCCCGACCCAGCAAGCGAGTCACAAATGTTGCATTATGACACAGCATCCAATGAGGTCCGATATGGTCCTGTTTCTGGTGGCGGCGGTGTTCCAAGTTTATCACAGGTCCTTGCTGTCGGAAATACCGGTGGTTCAATCAACCTCACTTCAGATTTGGATACGACGGCCATAAGAATCACGAACAGCATTGATTGGGCTTACACAACACCAGACACATCTTCAATAACGACTGATGGTATTCCATTAACCCAACTCACAAGTGCTTATAGGAAGACTACATCACCAAACACATTCACAGGTCAAGTGTATACGATGGTAAACACAACAGCTTCTACAATAACATCAGGAACTGTTCTTTCTTTTGACGATGTAAGCACTAACATCAATGGTATCAAACCCTATGCAGCAACAAACACAGTTACTAATACCAATGTCGGTGTTATAGGTGTATGTGTCCAAGATAGTCTTGCAGGTAATTCTTGTTTTGTACTTATTAGCGGTTTCTGTTCTGTTAACTGTATTGATGGTTCGTACACCAAGGGCCAGCTTTTAGGAGCTCAAGCAACCGGTGTTGTAAATTCAGCAGCAGTTGCGGCGACTAATGGTGTAATCGGGTGCTGTATGGAAACCGTAACTCATGCATCGCCAAATGCAGTTATATGTTATTTACAACCGTCATTTAAATTGTAAATATATTGTAAATGCCTGTAAAGCGAAATAATCCTAATTTACCAAGTTGTGAAACCGTCGTTCAAGATGGTGTCGGTATGAGAATTAAAGGAATTATAAATGGAAGACTCGCAAACACTCGATGTAAGGTAAGAAATATTGCTGACGCCCAAGGAAACGTAGTTAGATATAGTAAACAGAACTTACCAAAAACAAAAGCAAAAACAAATCAACGTCAATCTAGGGTGAACGTATCATTAGAGGGTGGGACCGGTGCAAACGCCATTTTAATATATGATACAGGGGCTACGTCCACCCAAATGAGCACAGCAGATGCCAGACTTATAGGAATAATTAAACCAGACGGTACGTCCGATTATCATAATCAACCACAACGTGCTACCGGTATAGGCGGTTCGGTTGCCACAACACAATATTCCGACGTTCCTTTAATATTACCAGCGACCGGTGAAGTACAGAAGGCTCGGTATTGGTTTATCCTAACGCTATAGGATTGTTAGGTATATCACATATAAAACACTTTAAACGATACCGCGTGAAATTTAAATAGGTACATATGATATATGTCAAGTTTTGGACAAAGTTTAGTTTGTAAGAATTTAACATGTGATACCGTTAATGGTCAAACATATAATCCTGTACAAACTTCAAAATGGACCGAAAGAAACAATGTTTTGGAACCGGCAACCGCTGGGGCAAGTGTAAAAATTTCCGGTTTAGAAGTAGGTGGAGATGCAAGAATCAATGGTGGAATTGTCAACGTTGTACAATTAGGTTCCAAGACAAATTTAGAATTACAAGGGTCAAAATCTACTGATTCAACATTTATAGATTTGAATACATCACTGGTTGAATTATCAGAAGTTGATTCAGTGTATGCTTTGGAGTTTCGTAAACGACCTGTTATACCATCAAATGAATTTTTTAGAATCAATATGAAAGGTGATGTAATAGGTTGTAATGATATAGATTGCAATAAGTTAACAACAAAAACTTTACAATATGAAAATCTTGATATGTCTAATTTTCCTAGAATACAACCTATAGCTGGTCAAGGTACTCGAATATTGAAATTCCCTTCAAATACTTTTGGTGTATTGTGTGAATTTCAGTTGGCAGGTGCTGAAACCGGTTCTCCAGTAGCTAATTTCAAAATTCAACACGCTGATACAGCTGTGAATGAGAACATTGCAGACAACTATGTTTTGATTTGTGAAGGTTTAGGTTTCTTTACAATAGCAGCGGCGAGAGATACATTAGTTGCATCTTCAAATTTAATTGGAGAGAATAATTTGGAGCTTAGTATTTCTTCTTTGTATCAAAATTTTCCAGACAATGTTATTAGATTTTTCTTGAAGTTAATTCCTGTTTCTCCAAGCCCGTAATTTCTTCGGGGGATTTTTTAGATATCAATTGGGAAACGTGGGAAGTTGTGCCGTTATCTACATAATTTGCGGTGAACAATAAAAATATTTCCCGTAAATAACCTGGGTGATACCCCATGGATAGAACCGCGATTCATAACAGCGAAATCAAAAGGTGGCACTTTAGGTCATATTCCCATTATCTTATATATATCCATAATATGACCTAATCTGCCACCTTTTTAAATTCAGAAAATCTAAAATACATTTTAGACAATTAATCGGAAATGATACAAAACAGCGTGCCCATCGCGGCGAACAAGCAAAATCAAAAGGTGGCACTTTAGGTCATATTTCCATTATCTATATATAGTCCGTAATATGACCTAATCTGCCACCTTTTCAAATTCAGAAAATCTAAAATATAATTCACACAATTCTGATACAAAACAGCGTGTGAACGCGGTGAAAAATCAGATGAATCAAAAAGGTGGCACTTTAGGTCATATTCCCATTATCTTATACATAACCATAATATGACCTAATCTGCCACCTTTTTCATTTTCGTCACATTTTCGGGCAAAGACGCAAAAGATTTTATTTATAAGGGGACATCTGCATGACACCTGCAAGACCCATGCAAATCCACAGTAAGGACCAACGCAGAATAACAGTAGGTGACCAGTGGTGCGTGCCGGAGATGACCAGGTGTGCTCACTACATAAGAGGCGTCCGCAAATACTGGGAAATACCGGGAAATATCAAGAGGAGTACAGAGGATACCGGTGAATATAGAGGTGATGCCCCCTGGACACGCCTCTTATGTAGTGTAGTGCCCCCTACGTTACTTCGTGTTTTTTGTAACTCTTGGTGATATACATACTTTCTTATGCTCACTAGTCATATGCACTTCTCCTTTCCCAACCGCCCTACAAGCCGTGCAAAACTTTTGGCGGCCTGGTGCTCCACCTCGCCTCTTGTCGGCACTTGTTGGCAACGGACCTACATTCACGACCAGGTCAGCATTTCTAGCTTCATTGTAATGCATCACTTGTGGTCGCAAAGTGTCTTGGCGCTGATGTTGGACGGTATGCTCTCCACCCACACAACCTCGAGCATAATTGGGAGCTTGTGCCCACGGGTGGGGGGATGACGCAGGCGTTGCCGCAAGCAAATGCACCCTAGCCATCTGCCTATCAAACTCACGTAGGTAATTTGGTTCCGTCAGATATACCGCAGGGTACGCTTCGGGGTTGCATTTTCTACTACTCGTTAGCACATTGTTCCACGCCGCAGCAAACATGTTCATATCGATTTTGCCATTCCTGTTTGTGATCTGTTCACGGCGTGAAGTTCGCAGTTCATTGTAAAATGCTACATCTGCATCATTTTGTATGTCGGGAGGGTTTGATAGCTTGTTCACATGCACTCCACCGCCACGTGGACGGATGTTACGGCCTCGTTGTTCATCCGCATCACGCTCTCGCCTCACCGCACCTCGCGCTCCTCTCACCGTACTTGGATATGTCGCTCCCTGCACCGCGGTGGCGTTATGCCAACGGGGTGCGAGCGAGGTGGGGGGGAGGACTGCCATGGGAGCCATATCAGCAAGCTGGGTATCAATTATGGTCGATGGCTGAGGAGCTGCAACGGGGGAGGATGAGGACAACAAAGCCCCCGATAAGCCTGGGGAGACGACGGCGGCCGTGAGATCCACATCGCCAAG
>LGRX02005065.1:0-42784 GCA_001247695.2 Cymbomonas tetramitiformis
GAGGCGGGGTGATCCGGAGGACTGGCAGAGACAGAGGCGGGGTGATTCGGTGGACTGGCAGAGACAGAGGCGGGGAGAGCTTTGCCTGCGCCAAGTAACCCATGGCCTGGAGCACTCGGCGCATGGCCTCCTCCAGCTGGGACACTGAGCAGAGCAGGCAAGCATAGCTCGACAGCGCGGTCGCGTTACCGAGTGGGTTCTGCACGCCATCCTGGTGCCCCCGCCCCAGCACTATGCCGTGACAATACGCGTAGCCTGGTTTACGAAATCAATTACCACTCATGGTGATCGTCGGTCCACCTCAGAGGCCGTGCATGTGGCCGCAGTAGGCTCAAAGCAGGATTACGGTGGTGATTATGATGATAACAGCTTCTTTGTTCAAGGCTATGATGGAGAGCGGCACGGGATATGGAAGAGCCCAGCACCGCGCGCAGTGACAGGGTGACACATTGATGAGCCCAGCGCCGTGACCAGTTACAAGGTGTCGTTTTCACATGCAGAGGGCTTCGTGGTGGGCAGAACGTAGGACTCCTGACTTCTGGCGTCACAAGTGTAGTACATGGAGATGCAAGGGAAGTTGCGGTGTGCTGATATAAACATGATAGTTGTAGACTGACCTGTGCAGAATTCCGAAGGTGGCGCTCGAGCTTCCAGTTTGCACTTTCCAGCAGCAAGGGTCTGATTAGCTATTGCAAAACCCGAAAAATCGATGGATGAGAAGCAAGCATGGGCAACAAGAACAGCGCGATGCTAAAGCAAAAGATTTGAAAACAACGGTATCACTGAACAAACTTTTGCCTGAACTCTTGAGTTTTTCGTGTCAAGAAACCCATTCCTGTGTCAAGAATTTATGGCGACGGAAGCATGCAAGGCACAGATCACAGTTGACGCCACTTCAATCTCAGAAAAAGTCTGAAGAGAAGCACCGCACAGCTCCGGCTCGCAGCCAGGTGAAATGAGCCACTGCATCGTTTTATATGGCACAGCTCCAGGGTTGTCAGTGTGAGTCCTTTGAGGCTAGATTGGAATCAAGCGACTGACCTGCGCAGCTGCGCCAATGGGCTCGTCAAAGGCGGCGAGAAGAACGCTCCAAGGCACAGTGTACGATAAGACCTCTACTCGCCCCCCTGCCTGTGACACCTGCTCTATGTTGGAAAGGAACCAGGCCTGACGGTTCTCCATCGCCAAGGAACCACACACATATTCACACACGTCAGTCCTGGTAACACTTACGGCAGTGGTTGCAGCCGGCCAAAAGCATGATGCCCTTCGCAGTGAGCCAGAAAGCTGAACTTGATGGATCGTATACAGTGGGGCACCCTTCAGCCGCTTTAGAAAGTATGAAGGCGAAAAGCTGTCATCGTCAGCTCGTTCGATCGGTGCTCGTTCAGGTGTTCTACGAAAGTGGAAGCACTGGATCGAGCAGGGACGAGTGAAGCTAAAAATAGAACGGGAGATATGTCACCTGCTTGACAGCTGTTGCGTCCCGATCCAGACAAAGAATGTGGCGGTCCACCGGCAAGCGGCAGATTTTCAAGTGTGCGGGGTTTTCTGAAGTTGTGTGCAGATTCAGCGACAGCATATCTGTGCGCCAAGTTTCCATTGTAACAGTGCTCAGTGAGGCAGTCGGCGATGTTCGCTCGATTCGAGCATCCCTCGCAAGCTCACACATAGCCCTAGCACCACCGGACCACAGTTGCCTGAACATTGGTGCATGAGCAATCATAGCTGAGACCAGAAAGACACAAACTTTGACACACGCGTGTAGGCTACAAAAAGCGCCATGAAGCATTCACAAATAAGCGCGCAAAGCAGCAAGAAGACAATTTGCGCTAACACCGAGTGGCGTGAGGCACGCCATCCGAAGCAACCGGGCATCCATTCCGGCAGGTAGAAACATGGCTGGGCCGTGACATATGTGAAACGCTCGCCAAGTTCAGCAGCGTCCAAGAATTATTTTGGCCAAGTGCGTGTACAAAAGTACCCGACCCGTCGCGATTGCGGGAAAGCTCATAATCGCGTAGACATACGAAGCCTGACCTATCCAGACGGGGAGGTTGCCGGCAACGGCGTTTTCCTGAACGTCTTCATGCTGACTGAGGTCGCGGACGACGTCCTCAAAACGCGCGTCCCAGGTGTGGCTGACCGCTACTTTAGGTTCAACTTTGGAAAGCTCATACGCTCCAACGACTGTCTCGAGTACGTCCGCAGTCAAGTCCACATATCTGACACATAGACTCCATACGTCAAGCACATAGATTGCTGTAACCCGCACAGCCCATACGAGTACATCCAGGCATCGCGATTCACAGGTGATATGGCAGAGACAGAGAAACGAATATGCGGAGCACGTTGTGCACTTCATCACCATCCGCATCATGAGCGAAACTCTATCGAGTCTGCCTAAATAGCCATATCAGATCTTATGATTTGCATGTTGACTAAAGCAAGGCATGCAGTGTCGCGAAAGGATAGTTTGGGCAGATGGAACGTACATACCGGCAACGTCGAGACGCAGTCACTGGAAGGACAACCTGCTCCACCACCTGAGCGGTGGTGAAGTCCTGGCGCCCATGAAAGTGCACAGACTTCACTTTCTCAAAGAATGCGTTCAGGTATTTCAAAGTGACTCCAAACTCTCCTCGATGTCCATCTGGTATCCCAACCAAATCAAGACCGCTCACAATTGTTAAAGCTTCCTAAAGCAGCCCCGTCCATAATTGATGGCGCAGTTCAGTCTCAGGTGAGACCTTTGCAACTTAAAGGAGTGGAGGGCGCCTGTGACCTTTCAAAGCTAGAAACCTTGGAAGTCATACCAGCAAGTGTCTGGTCCACCTCCAGCACACAGCCAAAATTCGACCCACGATGAAACGTGAAGGATGAGTGTTTCTAAGTTTAGTGCGTAGTTCACAAGTTTCACTTGACTTCACGACATAATACAGTGAAATACTCACTATTTGGCGCGTCCGCTGCTTCTACAGTACGTTGAGAAACGCCGCCGAACCAATACGAGGAACGGAAAATACTTGGACCGCTATCTGTGCGGTTCCTTCTCTGAGCCATCCTACTCAAACGCGTGCGGTTCTACGTCAAGGAGGTGAGATTGTCTCTGCCACTATGCACATAGTATCTAACTTCGGAGCTAGCTCAGTTTGATTAATCGTGAGTCAGCACCAAGTATTATACTTAGTATTGCAAATTCGAGCTAGAGGTATTTTTGCCCTGGAAGTGAGAACCGCGAACCGAGCCTCATCCTCTCGTCTGTCGAATGAACCCTAAAAACAAATAAGCAGTCCGCAAATACAGTCTGACGTGAGGGGGAGTCTACTGTATGTGACACTAGGCTTGGTCTACTCTTGTTCCCAGAGCTTGTGGACTAAATTAGACTTAGGGTTTGTAACGTTCTGGGGTCCATAAGCTCTGGCATTACTCGGCAGGCCTCCAAATCGATGTCCTCCAAAGTGCACACCACTTCAGGGGGTTCATCGGGAGGGCTAAACAAACAGATGTTCTGCTCAACACATGCCCAGAAATCGACCTGAGCTCCTGGTATGGAGGCAAACTGCTGGAATAGTCACACCGCTTACTTTGTGACTCTTCCTATAGTAGTGTGTATGACTGTCACCCGAACCTTGAACCCTAACTGTTTATGCCCGTTATATCGGGTTCGAACTTATCAACTTTATTACATTCTGAGAAAACTACCACTGAGTGAATATATCCCGGGTCCTAGGGGTCTATCCAACAGGTTTGGCCCCACGCACTCTTTATTTAGACACTGCGAAGTTTGGCCATGTCTGGCTAAACAACGACGATTGGGATGGAGTGAGGGGCTCCTCTAGAGGCGCGGCGGAGCGGTATGGCCTAGTTAAGTGACTGGTTGATTGGATTTGCGAGGAGCTCGTGCACGTGGCCGCTTAATTTTTCCTTGCTACGCGTTGGTAGACGTTGGAATTTTGGTCGGATCCGACACCACGTTCCTTGGCCACGTTATTTAATCCACATGCACGTTTGGAGAACTTTGTGCGCCGCAGCTTTCCCTTGATTCCTCGACGACCGCATTTCGACTCTTGGCCGCCCCTCCTTCCGCACCTCGCCCCACTTTCCCTCGCTTCATCTCTACAGTCTTCTACACCATGGTTGCGACTAGATTGACCACGAGTATGGCGTCTCGCCGGCGCTCCTTAGCTACACGATTTTCGACTCCGCTGCTGCCCGTAATTCCGTCACGCCGGCTACGCCGGCACCGACTGGTGTTCCGGCTGCGAACTCCGCCCAGGCTGTTTTCTTGGCGGGTGTTCGCTCGCTCACCCGTGAGCGCTTCGACGAGAGCGTGGCGAAGCACGTGATCCGGAAATGTTTCCGTGAGAAGAAGCATGACCGATTCACGGGAACTGGTACGGGCTGATAAGCGAGCCCTTAGTATATCAATATAAAGCGTTGTGTTATAGAACGGTAACACACGCGTAAGTTATTAGCGGGGATGAGTGCAGACTTCTGTGAGAAGATCTGCTCTAGCACAACGCTAGCTCATCTATACCATATGTCTCCCATCACATAGATGGTACCGCCATTGGGTTGTGAACCCGAGACATTGGTTGAACGACCAGTATCGGCAGAACGAATGATGCGTTCGCCCTATGATACTGCGCATGCTTGTTCCGCACATGCTAGAAGCGAAGATGATTTCTTGTTTGTTACTTCAAGATTGTATCTTGCTTTGCCATCTTCGAGTTCGACATACGAACTCTCGATGACAAGTGGCATTCAAGTCTTTCCTTGAATAAATGACAGATTATGTGACTTATCATCTTGATGACATGTACAGTCATAGTCGACCGTACTGACGACTGTATGTCATTATAATATATGACATGACTCGACATGACATGACATGGTATGACATGTCTGACAGGTATGACATGTCTGACAGGTATGGCACGTATGACATGTATGACACATGTGTCATCGCTCATAACCCTGACAGATCTCCCCTCTTAAAAGAGTTGTGACCTCACAACGGGCATACCTTTGTATATGTCTTTGATGTCATTGTTGTTGTTGCTTCTGCTGGCACCAGTCTTCTTACACCGATTTGAGGCGTCCCTCATGGTGTTTTAGGATTTTGGGGGGAACTGAGTCCACTTTAGTCCCTCACCTTAGCATGATGCCTTATAGGCTATGCCTTACAGTTCTTAGGATGTAGCCCCCTTTGAATTGCGTATCGTATTGCAGAGTGACGATTCAAGGTTCAATGAATTGCGTTTCGTGATACAGATTGACGCTGGATTACTGATTGATCCACACGTATCGTGCGTCAGAGTGACGATTCAAAGTATCCGATTTGTACGTTACGGATTATTTGCGCTAGCCGTCGACGCTTTTGCGAACGATGATCCCACGAATTAACAATTTCTCATTAATCGAACGATTCTCGGCCTTATATATACAACTGATCGTTTGTTGTTCGTTTCCATAGTTGTTATATATTGTGCACCCAACCCTTCCTCCCCTCTTGAAGCAACTTCGGAGGTTCACAGGCGGTCATGGGGAGCCCTTTGGATGTTTCGGAGTTATTTCACCGGGGGCTTGTTTTAATGCAAACAGAGTGGCGCTGCTTAACGGGATTGGACTTATAATCCTTTACCCGGTCTGCTCACTCTTGAATTATTGGTCCAGTACGCACGCTTTGACGAACATCTATCGCGATGAGTGAGAGTGGATTCGCCACGTACTAATGTGAAATTTATCTTAGTTATGTTTGTCAGGCATAACTTAGGATCACAACTCCGTCTACCTCAGTCGATGTCTCCGGTAGCTTCGGATGACTGGCCACAGAATCCGATGACTAACCACGGTCTTGGCAAAGGTAGCATTCAGCAGTTTTTATTTATCCACAGATATGATATCTCGCATGTGTGCGTATCTGTGCAAGGGTATGATTTTGTACAAGGCTCACTACACCTTTAGCAAGGAAGGATCAATTTCCCGCTTCTATGCAACATAATGATAAAACATTAAGAGCAAGGTATATAGATGATCGACATGTATTAGTATATATTACAAGAAGTAAGGGCATCAGGCTTAATATAATGTTTTAGCCTTCATAGGCAGCTATTATGTCTGCTGCATTGGTCAGCTCTGTGGCTTTGACCCAGGTGTCATGCTCAGGGCCGTAGCCTGCATATCGCACTAAGTAGTACTTAACACCTCTAGTGATCTTATCTGAGAGTATGTGTGATATCTCAAACAGTGGTTGCCCTTCTTCGGTGATCATCTGTGGCAGAGGCAAAGGTGCTTGGATCGAGTCGTTATACAGCTCTAATCTGGATACAGGCTGTACCGGATGAATACGGATGTCAAGGTCTCCGAAATCTAACTCGTATGCACGCCCATGGCTAAGCACTTTGGATATGGTGAACGGCCCAATATATGGCTGCTTGAAGTGTCTGTCTGCCTCTGTCAAACCAGTCCATTGGATAAACTCGGTCCGTAAAAGAACTTTCTGCCCAACTGCATATTGCCGAGGCATGTGAGTCTTATTGAATCTGGCTTGGCTAATTTCTGCTGCTCGGGAAATGTTGTCTACCGCGTTGGCATGTACAGCCGAGTACTGGTCAAAATGATCTCGAATAGCTCTTTGTATTGGAACAGGAGCTTCTGGCGGAATAGTGATTACCAGATCATGAGGCGAAAGTGGCTGCGCCATCGAGTCGAGATAGAATGGTGAATAACCAGTTGATGCAGAAACTGTGTTGTTAATTGCAAACTCCACCAGAGGCAACTTGTCCTCCCACGAATTGGCTGAAGTATCATTGCAACAACACCTGTGGATGAAAAATACTATCTAATCAGTTTATAAACCAGAGGATGGTGAAATCGAATCATGAATCAACAAATTGAAAAGTACCTGAGGATATCCTCAATGAAGGCATGGCTCCTCTCATTGGCTGCATTCGACTGTGGATGGTGTGAAGACGTCATGGACAATCTCGTACCAGTAGATTTCCACAGTGTTTGCCAGAATGTAGAGGTGAATCTGGGGTCTCGATCTGAGATGATGTTCCTCGGAAGACCATGGAGCTTGAAGATATGCTGCATATATATAGAAGCAGTATGCTGAGCTGTCCAGGTCATGCTGAAGGGAATGAGATGACAGCGATGAGAGAATTGGCACATTACCACAAATATACTGTCGTGCCCATTAGTGGTGATAGGCAGGTCAGTAATCCAGTCAAGAGATACATCTAGCCATTTTGTCTTAGGCACACTATATCGTATATGTGCCTGACCATAAGGCTTGTGTCGTCTCGTTTTCTGGCGTTGACAAACGGGGCACTCCCGAATGTACTGGATGGCTGCCGTTGTCATTCCTGGCCAATAATATCGGCTACGCAGAAGATGAAGCATGCGATTTTTGCCTACATGACCAGAAATAGTGGCTGAGTGGCACTCATGAAGGAGAATGTGGCAGTGACGAGATCGAGTTCAAAATCGTCCTCGACGGTATCGAGGCTCGAACTGGCATGGCGGTATCGATGCCGTGCGGTATCGTCACTTATTTCATCTTTACGTGTTCGAGTTCGTGACATACTCGTTATCATCGGTCACGGTTTCTCGCGGCGTCGTGATGTTACTTATACCGTCGGTTTCGGTATCGTCATTGCACTTCCCTCGAACATTTCGAGTGAACTGCGGTTTTCGCCAGCTAAGGAAATATCACAGCACAGCAAATATTAATTCAACTTCTCAGCTTGAAGACTGGTCCGAACAGCGCAGAGGCACCAAATTCATAAGTGAGAGTGACGTGGGCTTAGAATTTGAGAGACCTTATTAGTCGCGTGTCACAAACACAGCAAAGACATCAAGCGATAGATAAGAAGGGCACGAATCCTTGCTGACGGCGGCTTGGGCCTGGAGCCAATGCCATGCCATCCCAGGCCTCGTCATGAATAGACTAGTAATCATGATTAAATGCTTGATTAGGCTTTTTTTCCGACTAATCAAGTCACGATTAGTCACCGGGTCACACTAGTCAAGTCACGATTAGACGTGGCAGGGTACTAGTCAAGTCACGATTAGACGTGGCAGGGTACTAGTCAAGTCACGATTAGCTTGGCCATCGATTATCCATGACTTGAATAAAAATCATGAATAAACAAATCGGAATGGCGACCGACCTGTCAGTGTGCACGCGCAACACGTCGACGTGACGGATGCGGCTTTGACCAAGGTAAGCGACATCCGCCGGCCGACTATTTTATGTTTAGGTTTTACAAAGACCTTAATTCCAGTCGTGGATCCCAGGGCATACCTCAGTTTCACGTGATACTACTCATTCTTTTTCACGTGATAGTGATATTTACGTACGTATCGACAGATGCCTCTCAAAAAGAAATCAAGTGCAACCGTCAGGTCAAAGCAATCAACCCTGGGAATAGTACAATATCCGCTTCTCAAAAAACCGCTCGAGCACATAGGCAAGCAAGTTGAAATTCCGGGTTCATTTTGGACACTTGCTTCTGGGCGGATGACCGAGGAAGAAAAAGGAACCGTTTTCCTGTGCACGATCCGTGACTTTTCAGCCGCTCATAAATTTCCTGGCGAGCCAACTAATTTACAAATTGTTTCCAATGTAAGCTCAAAAACTTTTACTGAAAACTAATATACACCGCAACATCATTGTGTAGTGCATCCCCTTCACAAAATCCGAAAATATATAGGGTTTACTGATCGGGCCGTAGCATTGCGGTAGCGGTATCGGTATCGGGACATAACAGTGCGGAAAAAATTACAAATCCCAAATTAATCATGATTATTAATCGAATCATGATTATTCACGGTGGCCGAGTAGTCAAGTCACGATTAGACGTGACAAGGTACTAGTCAAGTCACGATTAGACGTGATAGGGCACTAGTCAAGTGACGATTAGGCATCGAGGCCCACTAGTCAAGTCACGATTAGACGCAAGTGAGGTCTAATCAAGTGTAGTCATCGTATTCATGACGAGCCCTGTGCCATCCTCGGTCCAACGGTCGCATACACTGATGTCATCGGTTTCCACGGTATCGGTTTCATGGCCGATATCGAAACCCGATTTGAATCGACGGTTGCGGTATCGTCATGGAAATTCACGCATCGATTACGGTTTTACCCGAGGGCGCTGCCCAATTTCAACCGACGGTGACGGTGTCACACGGTATCGCATTTTTTTCTAGAGCCGACGGTATCGAGTGCGTCGCCTGAAAATTAACCGTACGTCGGTATACGGTTTCAACCGAACTCGATGTCGTCACTGGAATGTGGCGAAGCTGTGTGATCTCACCGTCATCTGTGGGGACTTTAGCTGTAGGTGGAGTGTACAGCTGTCTGCCATATATGGTCTTGCGGTAGATCAACCCCTGAATGAGCTCGAAGCTGAAGCTGCTGACTGACTGTGATGAAGTCGATGATGTCAGCTTAGCCAAAATAGTCTGTGCAAATGTATCACGATCATATTCGGATACAATGATGTCGTGTAGCTGATGAGCTGACGATGCAGATATAAGAGCAATGAATGTAGGATCTGCAGATGGCATGACTTCGCTGATGTCTATGTGTTGCAGACAATCAGTGAGTTCAAAGAGTGCAGAGATACGAGTGAGTGCGTCTGCAACCTTATTCTTATCGCCAGCAATGTGCTCTATACGGAAGTTGTACTCGGAGAGCTCATCCAACCACCTTGCCTGTTTGGGGCTCAGTGTGGATTTGGACTGGAAATAAACCAGTGGCTGATGATCTGAGCGTACAATAGTCTCAGGAGCTCCCAACAAGATGTGGCGAAAGAATCGGAAGCCCTCCACAATGGCAAATAGCTCGATCTCAGGAATAGGCCAACGTCTCTGTGTATCGGATAGAGTGACGCTGTGATAACCACATGGCTTCATACCTTTTCCTTGATCCTGGAGTATCACTTGATCAACGTGTGTGCCTGATCCATCGACCTCCATAATAGATGGCAGTTTCTGATCTGGAAGCTGTAGTACTGGAGCATGGCAGAAGATGGCACTTTTGAGGTTATCAAATGCCTGCTGCTGCTCAGATTCCCAGACAAACTCTGCATTATCTTTAAGGAGACGATTGAGCGGCTCGGCAATCTTGGAGAACTTTGGTATGAATCTCCTGAATTGACCGACCATGCCCAAGAATGACCGAAGGGATGACTTGCCATCTTTAGCCATACGGCGTAGAGGCTGCTTTCCAACGGTAGGACCATAAGACACTGGAGGCTGGATTGCCATGACTGCTCGGATTCTGTCTTCGATGATGGACAAGCCTGCTTCAGAGATGTGATGTCCGATAAAGTCTATGGATCTGACGAACAACTCCACCTTGGAAGGCCTGATGAAGAACTGGTGTTCTCTGCAACGCTGGAGAAACTGTCGGACATGACTCACGTGGCTGTCAAAGTCCGGACTGTATACGATAGTATCATCCATGAAAATGACAAGGAACCGATCGATGAAGTCGAAGAATGCCCGATTTCCTACACGTAGAGCTGTTGCAGGAGCATTGGTCAATCCGAAAGGCATAACTGTCCACTCATAGGAACCGTATCTGGTGCGAATAGCTGTTTTGTGAATGTCATCTGGATGTATAGGGATCTGATGGAAAAACTGATTGAAGTCAAATCTGCTAAACCATCGTGCACCTTTTAGCTGTTCAAGAAGGGTGTCGTGAGGTGGCAATGGATACGTGTCCTTAATTGTGATGTTATTAAGGGCTCGATAATCACAGCACATCCTCCACTTCCCACCTGGCTTAGGAGCGAAAATGATAGGACATCCATATGGTGATGATGACGGACGAAGGATACCCAAGTCGACATATTTGATGATCTGTCGTTTGAGCTCTTCCATCATGGGCACTGGTATGGTACGTACTGGCTGCGATGGCGGCTTCTGCCCAGGTTCAATGTTGATTCGATGATAACCACCTTCAAACCGTTCTGGCCTATGACCAGCTGGAAGATCCTCCTGGAATATGTCTGAAAAGTCTTCCCTCATTTGATCACGTGCTGCTGTGACCTCTGGGTCTTCCATAGTGGTGTCTGAGTCTGCTGCTGCGAAAACTAGTTCACCATCGACCTCTGAGAGAAAGAAGAGATAAGCTACGGCTTCTTCAGCCGAACTACTGGATCGAATACGACGCAGGTGCTTTCTCATGGTGGTGGCGCTGACCAATTCCATTTCAGGAAGGTCATCTGAGCCTGGAGTCTGTTCAACTCTGGATAATACTGTGCGAATACTGGAGCCTGATGAGTGCTTCCTAGTGATCGTCAGCCTTTTGGTCTGGAAGTCAATGTGTGGATTTCTCCTCTCCAACCAATCTTGACCCAGAATGATAGTGAATGGTTTCGTGTCAATGATGTAGAAATCGTCTGTGTCCTTATACTTACCCAGCGTAAATGTAGCCTTGGGAAGATAGGATGTGCATGGTAGTTGGTTTCCTCCAGTCAATCCCACTGAAAACGATGAAGAATCTGTGGGTGCTATACCAAGCTGAGCAGCGAACTGTCTGTCAATGAAAGACGATGTAGCTCCTGGATCTACCAATATGTGAGCACTCTGCCCATATACTTTCCCTTTGTACAACAACAGCTTTTTCTGTGATTTCAGCTGTGCTGTCTGAGACTGCATCTGTGCGATGTGCTCTGAGGGAGTGTCCATCTGCTGAAACTGTAATGTCAGACTGGAAAGGACTTCTTCTGAGATACTCTCAACCCGGCCACTTGCTTCAGTGGCATCTTCAGGCTGATTTACCTTGGGGGTGCTCTCAACACTGGCACCTGTGCAGTACCCTGAGAGTTTCCCTGAGGAGCTGGAGCTGAAGCTGGAGCTGAAGCTGGAGCTGGAGTTGCAACTGCTGCATTGATGCTGTGCTGACTCTTCAGTTCCTTAACCAGGGTGTTGATAGTATTGATGAGTTTGCCGGACCCATCCTTAGCACCCTGATTATGTTGCTGCTGTCTCCTGAAAGGATTCTGAGCTGGTGGCTTGCCTTTGATATCTTTTCCATCTGGGGTCTTGGTGGGAAAACAATCCTTTGTGACGTGATTGGTACGACCACAACGTTGGCAAGGCTGATGAGAAGGATTCTGTGATTTTCCTTTCCCTTTACCTTTGCCTTTTCCACCTTTCCCTTTGCTCCGATTTTGATTGGCATTTGAGTTCTGACTGTCACTCTGATTCCAGTTCCTGTTGGATTTGTCATATGGCTTTCTGCCACGCCCTTTGTCCTTTTTGACTGGGCCTCCTGATGACTGCTCCTTCTGCCCCCGATAGTGAAGGGTCTCTGACTGCTTCGAATGAACGACATAATTCAAATCGAGCAGTATCTGTGTGGTTTGTTGCCACGACAGATTATTCCTTTCTTACTCTGTTAGGAATCTTAACTGGAACTGTCTGCGGAGATCTGGGTCCATGCTGCTGACAAATCTGTCCTTTATCAACACATCGTTCAGATCAACTGCTGCTAAAGCAGCTAGTGACGTAAACGTGCGCAAATAGTCTGAGAAGGTTTGGTTCCCTTGATGCAGCGCCATCAGGTGCTGTTTCTTGGCCACTGATCTCTTATGAGGCTTACCAAATTGGCTGAAGAATATCCTTCTGACCATCTCATATGTGGCATCCGCTTGCTGTGCCACGACCTGGAAATAGTGTCGGTCATTGGTTTGGATGAGAGTCAGGAATACTGTGATCAGGTCCTTGTCCTTGACTCCTGGATAAGTGAACTGAAAATACCGGTCCACCGTGTCCAACCAAACTTCTGCGTCCTGTCCAGATTTGAATTCCCTAGGTGGTGTCATCTTCACCTTTGGAACCAAATTGGGTGGAGCTGGTGCTGGAACAGAATCATCGTCAGGATCTGTAAAGACTATTGGAGGATTGTCTTCTGTATACTCAACTTCTGGTTCCTTCGGTTCATTGTGAGGATCCCTATATCTGCTCATATCGGGCCTCATACGACTGATATTGTCGAAATATCCTATCTGGTCGAATCTGGTCTGAGTGTTGTCATAACCAGCGATCCACTTCGGAACCTTGAACCGGCTGTATGAATCATAGGAGCCTAAGATGTCGAAAAACCATGTTGCTGGATCTGGATTGATGACTGGGATTTCTGGTTCTTCCTCTTCGAATACCACCATCTAAAAAACAAAACACAACACAAAAAATGCCTTCAGCTATCTGAGTGTGTGTTGGTATATATATAGTATATATATCTATGTTATATACATATAGTATATCTGTATGTTTACATACATGTAGTACATTTGTACATTATAATGAGGTAATTATGTATATATATCCACCTTCTTCCCCCCTCAAGGAAGTGTGAACATAAGGCAGTTGTCAGTTGCCCTTGTACCTCATTTGTCATTCCTGGCCAATAATATCGGCTACGCAATAGATGAAGCATGCGATTTTTGCCTACATGACCAGAAATAGTGCTGGGTGGCACTCGTGAAGTAGAATGTGGCGAAGCTGTGTGATCTCACCGTCATCTGTAGGAACTTTGGCAGTAGGTGGAATGTAAAGCTGTCTGCCAAAAATGGTCTTGCGATAGATCAATCCCTGAATGAGCTCGAAATTGCTGCCTGACTGTGATGATGTCGATGATGCCAGCTTAGATAACATAGTCTGTGCAAATGTGTCACGATCATACTGAGATATAATAATGTCGTGAAGCTGATGAGCTGATGATGCAGATATAAGAGCAATGAATATAGAATCTGTAGACGGTATGTCAATGACTGGAACCTCGCCGACGTCTATATGTTGCAGACAATCAGTGAGTTCAAAGAGTGTAGAAATACGGGTGAGTGCATCCGCAACCTTATTCTTTTCGCCAGAAATGTGCTCTATTCGAAAGTTGTACTCGGAGAGCTCATCCAACCGCCTCGCCTGTTTGGGGCTTAGTGTGGATTTGGACTGGAAATAAACCAGTGGCTGATGATCTGAGCGTACAATAGTCTCAGGAGCTCCCAGCAAGATGTGGCGAAAGAATCGGAAGCCCTCCACAATGGCAAATAGCTCGATCTCAGGAATAGGCCAGCGTCTCTGTGTATCAGAAAGAGTGACGCTGTGATAACCACATGGCTTCATACCTTTTCCTTGATCCTGGAGTATCACTTGATCAACGTGTGTGCCTGATCCATCGACCTCCATAATAGATGGCAGTTTCTGATCTGGAAGCTGTAGTACTGGAGCATGGCAGAAGATGGCACTTTTGAGGTTATCAAATGCCTGCTGCTGCTCAGATTCCCAGACAAACTCTGCATTATCTTTAAGGAGACGATTGAGCGGCTCGGCAATCTTGGAGAACTTTGGTATAAATCTCCTAAACTGGCCGACCATGCCCAAGAATGACCGAAGAGATGACTTGCCATCTTTAGCCATACGGCGTAGAGGCTGTTTACCAACGGTTGGACCATATGACACTGGAGGCTGGATAGCCATGACTGCACGGATTCTGTCTTCGATGATGGATAGGCCTGCCTCAGAGATATGGTGTCCGATAAAATCGATGGATCTGACGAACAACTCAACCTTAGAAGGCCTGATGTAGAACTGATGATCTCTGCAGCGCTGTAAGAACTGTCGAACATGCTTCACGTGGCTGTCAAAATCTGGACTGTACACTATGGTGTCATCCATGAAAATGACCAAGAACTGATCGATGAAGTCAAAGAATGCTCGATTTCCAACACGTAGAGCGGTCGCAGGGGCGTTAGTTAACCCGAAAGGCATCACTGTCCACTCATATGAACCGTATCTGGTACGTATTGCTGTTTTGTGAATGTCATCTGGATGTATAGGGATCTGATGGAAGAACTTATTGAAATCAAATCGGCTAAACCATCGTGCCCCCTTAAGCTGTTCAAGAAGGGTATCGTGAGGTGGCAATAGATACGTGTCCTTTATAGTGATGTTATTAAGGGCTCTATAATCACAGCACATCCTCCACTTCCCCCCTGGCTTAGGAGCGAAAATGATTGGACATCCATATGGTGATGATGACGGACGAAGGATATCCAAGTCGACATATTTGATGATCTGTCGTTTGAGCTCCTCCAGCATAGGCAGTGGAATAGTACGAACTGGCTGTGATGGTGGCTTATGTTGGATATACCCCTAGGACTCGGGATATATTCACTCAGTGAAGGTTTTCTCAGAATGTGATAAAG
Source organism: Cymbomonas tetramitiformis (assembly GCA_001247695.2). Taxonomy (NCBI): domain Eukaryota; kingdom Viridiplantae; phylum Chlorophyta; class Pyramimonadophyceae; order Pyramimonadales; family Pyramimonadaceae; genus Cymbomonas; species Cymbomonas tetramitiformis. Next base: position 15,231 of record LGRX02005065.1, read on the forward strand.
TTGATAAGTTAACCCGATATAACGGGCATAAGCAGTTAGGGTTCGGGTTCGGGTGACAGTCATACACACTACTATAGGAAGAGTCACAAAGCAAGCGGTGTGACTATTCCAGCACACCACCTAGGGTGGTGACTGGCTAGCCAAAGGTGAAACCTGTGAACAAACACCATCTAGAACGGTGGAAATTGAGTTCTAAGGGAAGGCCTGTCCTTTCTGGCAGGGCTGTTCCCAGTCAAGAGTTGCAAACCTGAAATCGGTCCGTGATAGGACCCCTCTGCACATACAGCTACGGCCAATCTCACTGTGCGCAGGAGCGACATGATTGACTTGCTAGCCACTAGTTGGCGGTGGCACTGCTGTGCCAGCCCGCAGCACAGCCATGGTGCCGTGAATTGAAGTTGTCGATGCCGTGTTTGAATCATTCGTGGAGCCAGAAAAGGAATCTGACTTTCGTCGATCGTCGTGCACAGCCGCATGGTCCCCAGAGCTCTGCTCCTCGTCATCGGACGAGTACGGCGGTGGCGGGTAAGGTGGTGATTGCGGAACATAATCAGGGTCGGGATTATACAGCCATGGCGGCCGCGGGACATTGCGGAGAGTGTAGAACCCCTGCCGCAGCTCCCGATACCGCGTTTGCCGATGCGGCGGAATAGCAGCCGGCGCCGCAAAAGTGAATGCAGGCTCGCTGTCGGTTGTCTCAGCAGCACCACGCACCGACCTCCAGGCCGGTGTGGTCCGGTGCACATGCCTCGCCAGGGGCGGCAGCCGTGATCGGCGCCGCGGTGACGCATACACAAAAGAACGCACAAAGCATTACCGCAATCGCCGAAGAGCGGGCAAATCCCCAAGGCGGTGCACCGCATCCCTGACGAGATGCCGTAGGGCGCGGGACCGCATCCTCACCGTCAGCAGAGTCACACTCAGCCGCAGAGTCGTCCACGTCGCCGTCGCAAGAGTCGGTCCCCGACCCGGCGGGCATGTACCGCATCGCGAAGTCCTTGCCCTCAGCCGTGATCGAGAGTCCCTCCATCTGCGCGATCTTGTCCGCAAAGCAGAGGTCGGGCTCGTGCACGTACATGGGGTCCACCGGCATCATGTCACCGGTGTCGGACGCCTCCGACTCGTCCGGGTAAACATGCGCGACTGCCGCCGGCGGTGGAGCCGGCGGTGGGTCCTCTCGGACATGTGCGCAAGCGGCAGCCGAGATCCCGCTCCCGACACCACCGACCGTGAAGCCGCCCATGTGGGTGGCAGGCTGGCAGTAGGGCAGGAATTCCTGCAACGCACCGTCTTCCCGCTCCGGCTCGATCCCGAAGGAATACGCCGAAACGCCGTCGAGCATCTCCGGCTTGCCCCCTGCCAGAAGGCAAAGCGCATCGAACCGCGCGCCGTCGTGCTCGTCCATGGCCGCCTGAAACTGCTCCGCCAGCAAGTCGTTCTCGATGTCACCGAGGGAGAAGCTGTGGAAGCTTCCCCCAGCTCCATGCTTGCCGCCGTTCGGGCAGTCACGGTGCCAGTGCCGCGACTCGTCTTTCTTGCACGTCGAGTTTTGGCAGAACGGGATGAAGTCACCGCTCCCCTTGTGGAAAGCAACACGCCTCCTCACCTGCGACTGCGGCCAGTTCCCCCCCCCGTCGGGAGGTCACCCGCTGCAAAACGAACACCGGAGCCGCCTCCCCCGTTGCCGATCTTGTTCTTGTCCGCCCGCGGGGTAAAACCCCGCCCGTTGACCCTGCCCGTGAGGGTCTTCAGCTGCCGCTTCACGTCGAGGATGATGGCCGTGAGGTCGGACAGCTGCGAGGCATCGCCGTCAGTGGCCACGGCTGCCGCGGACAAGGTGAACGAGGCAGCGTGCGTACGGGCTGCAACGTGTCGGGCATAGCACTAGAGGACCCATTGCTGAATGGTGAGGAGGTCCACGGCCGCCCGCTGCTGGTGCGTGAAGAGTCGCGACACCACCGGCGCGTAGAATCCTGGGTCCAGCGCCGCGAGGAACAGCTCCTTCACCTCGTCATCGTCGAGAGTGTTGCGCCACTTGGCGGACCGTAAGGCCGCGTTGAAGTCCGTGATGGACTCGGACGGCCTTAAAGCGGACGCCAAGGAGGTCCGATGTCCCCTGGAAGGGTGCACCGGAGTCCAGCAGACGCCGTGCGAGCTCCAGCAGGGTCCGCTTGCCGTCCAGAGGGTGTAAGGTCGCAGACGCCTCGAGCCAGTCACCCGCTGGAGAGGCGGGAGACACGATGAGCTCGAGAGTTGAGAAGAGGAGCTTGTTGGCCTCGGGGCGCACGGCCAACGTGGAGTCCTCCAAATCGAACATAGGGGCAAACAGCGCGCGCGTCCTCGGCCTCGAATGCCTCCTGGAGAGCAGGCACCAGCTTGGAGAGGAGCACCTGAGCGTTCGACTCCGTACCCATAAATCGGTCATGCTTGTCTGGAAAGCATTTCCGGATGACGTGCTTCGCCACGCTCTCGTCGAAGCGCTCACGCGTGAGCGAGCGAACACCCGCCAAGAAAACGGCTTGGGCGGAGTTCGCAGCTGGAACACCAGCAGGCGCTGGCGTAGCCGGCGTGACGGAATTACGTGCGGCAGCGGAGTCGAAAATTGTAGCTAGCGAGCGTCGGCGTGACGCCATACTTGATGTCAATCTAGTCGCAACCATGATGTAGAAGACTATAGAGACGAAGTGAGGGAAAATGTGGTGAGGTGCGGAAGGGGCGGCGGCCAAAAGTCGTAAGGCGGTTGTCGAGGAAAAGAAGGAAAGCTGCGGCGTAAAAGATTCCCCAAACGCGCATGTGGTTTCAACAACGCGGCCAAGGAACTTGGTGTCGGATCCGACCAAAATTCCAACGTCTACCAACGCGTAGAACGGGAAAATCAAGCAGCCACGAGCCCGAGCCCTCCGTAAGTCCAATCAACCAGTCACGTAACTAGGCCATACCGCTCCGCCGCGCCTCTAGAGGAGCCCCTCACTCCATCTCAAGCGTCGGTGTTTAGCCTGACATAGCCAAACTACGCAGTGTCTAAATAAAGAGTGCGTGGGGCCAAACCTGTTGGATATACCCCTAGGACTCGGGATATATTCACTCAGTGAAGGTTTTCTCAGAATGTGTTAAAGTTGATAAGTTAACCCGATATAACGGGCATAAGCAGTTAGGGTTCGGGTTCGGGTGACAGTCATACACACTACTATAGGAAGAGTCACAAAGCAAGCGGTGTGACTATTCCAGCAGCTTATGCCCAGGTTCAATGTTGATGCGATGATATCCACCTTCAAACCGTTCTGGCCTATGACCAGCTGGAAGATCCTCCTGGAAAATATCTGAAAAGTCTTCTCTGATTAGATCACGTGCTGCTGTGACCTCTGGGTCTTCCATAGTGGTGTCTGAGTCTGCTGCTGCCATGACCAGTTCACCATCGACCTCTGAGAGAAAAAAGAGATAAACTACGGCTTCTTCAGCCGGCCCACTGGATCGTATACGTCGTAGGTGCTTCCTCATAGTGGTGGCTCTGACCAATTCCATTTCAGGAAGGTCATCTGAACCTGGAGTCTGTTCAACTCTGGACAGAACTGTACGTACACTGGAACCTGATGAGTGTTTCCTGGTGATCGTCATATTCTTGGACTGGAAGTCAATGTGTGGATTCCTTCTTTCCAACCAATCCTGTCCCAGGATGACTGTGAAGGGTTTCATGTCAATGATATAGAAATCGTATGTATCCTTATACTTACCCAGCGTGAATGTAGCATTGGGAAGATAGGATGTACAGGGTAATTGGCTTCCTCCAGCCAATCCCACTGAGAATGATGATGAGTCTGTTGGTGATATACCAAGCTGAGAAGCGAACTGTCTGTCGATAAATGACGATGTAGCTCCTGGATCTACCAAAATGTGAGTACTCTGTCCATATACTTTCCCTTTGTACAACAACAGCTTCTTCTGTGATTTCAGCTGTGCTGTTTGAGACCGCATCTGTGCGATGTGTTCTGAGGGAGTATCCATCTGCTGGAACTGTAATGTCAGACTGGAAAGGACTTCTTCTGAGATACTCTCAACCCGGCCACTTGCTTCAGTGGCATTTTCAGGCTGATTTATCTTGGGGTGCCCTCATCACTGGTACCTGTGCAGTACCCGGAGAGTTTCCCTGAGGAGCTGGAGCTGATGCTGGAGTTGGAGCTGGAGCTGCAATTGCTGCATTGATGCTCTGCTGATTCTGTAGCTCCTTAACCAGGGTGTTGACTGTTTTTAGGAGTTTGTTGGACTCACTTTTGCCACCCTGATTATTCTGCTGCTGTTGTCCTCTGTTCTGATTATACTGACGATATCCAGGATTGGGAGCTGGAGGCTTGCCTTGTATGGCATTTCCCTCTGCTGTGGTGGTGGCGAAGCAATCCTTTTTTATGTGACCAGGACGACCACAACGCTGACAATTCTGGGGAGGATTTGTTGCTGTTCCTTTTCCTTTTCCTTTCCCCTTGCCTTTTCCTTTGCCTTTTCCTTTATTCCTCTGGGAATTCTGGTTGGCATTCTGATTCTAGTTGCCTCGATTCTGATTAGATCTGTCATATGGCTTAATGCCACGGCCCTTGTCCTTGTCTTTTCTGACTGGGCCTCCTGACTGTTCCTTCTGTCCCCTATAGTGAAGGGTTTCTGCCTGCTTCGAATGAACTACATAATTCAAATCGAGCAGAACCTGTGTGGTCTGTGCCCACGACAGGTTATTCCTTTCATCCTCTGTCAGAAATCTGAGATGAAACTGTTTTCGAAGGTCTGATTCCATGTTACTGATGAATCTGTCTTTGATCAAGACATCATCCAAATCAACTGATGCTAGAGCAGCCAGTGATGTGAATGTGCGTAGGTAATCTGCAAAGGTCTGGTTACCCTGATGCAGTGCCATAAGATGCTTTTTGGCAACTGATCTTTTGTGTGGATTACCGAACTGTCTGAGGAATGTATTTCTGACATTTTCATACGTGGCATCTGGTGTTTTGGCCACGACCTGAAAATAGTGTCTGTCATTATTCTGAATGAGTGTGAGGAAGACTGTGATAAGATCCTTATCTGGCACACCTGGATATGTAAACTGAAAATATCTGTCTACTGTCTCTATCCAAATCTCAGCATCCTGTCCGACTTTGTATTCTTTCGGTGGATTCATTTTCACCTTTGGAACAAGTGCTGATGGAACTGGTGCTGGGTGTATATGACCATTATCTGGGTCTGTGAAGACCGGTGGAGCATGATCCTCTGAATATTCTTCTTCTGGCTCCTGAGGCTCTGTCTCTGGGTCTCTATATCGACTCATGTCTGGTTTCATACGACTGATGTTGTCGAAATACCCTATCTCATCAAATCTGGTCTGGGTATCAGCGTAACCAGTAAGCCATTTAGGTATTTTAAACCGGCTGAAGGCATCATATGAGCCTAAGTGGCTACTATCCCGAGATCCTTGTGGGAGGACCTAGAACGCTCTAGATCCTCCCACAAGGATCACTTTTTCAATAATTTATTTAGGCGCCCCACGAGCTTTCTACAAGTCAACACCAAGGAATACTTTCCACATGGGACCTATACTAAGTAGTATGGTGCGTGGTTTGACGAGAATCCATCATATATACTCCTAGCTAATGCATTTATAGCATGCCCCAACCAAATTTTGAACTGCTACGCCTTTTAAAGCTTCAAAAGCGGGGTGTATCTTCCATAATTTTTTGCCAATCGTATATCGATCCTTTGCCACCATAGACATGATATATCTCAAGGTATGCATGTATATTAATCATGTTTGGGTCAAAATATGACTTGGATAATGTATATTGGACACATCACACGAACGCGGTCACATGGGTAAGATATACACATTCCTTAAGTATGGGGATAATTTCGCATTTTGGGCGCGAGTCTTGGTCCATTTTAAGCTTTAAGGCTAGATCTTTGCCTTGGTGAGCACTTCAGTACTTTAATATGAGTTCAAAGTCTCCTGGGGATTTTTTTGGGGATTTTTTGAACGGTTAGAACTACCGCTAGAGGTTCTAGAATACGATTTTCAGACCCTGATAATGATGGAAATATTGAATTTCGACGGTACTACACCATGGCATGCGCATATGCGGCGATTAATCCGGCTAGTATGATATTAAAGGGCTTACAAAATTAGTTTTGGTCATATTCTCGAGGGTTAACAACATACGCACCAACCCGAGCTCGTGTAGCAAGGCCTAGAGTTGTCGGTACCCTAGATCCTTGTGGTAGGATCTAGCATTTTGATTAAAATTCTGTGAAAGCACCCACCCAAACCACGTTAAGATTAAAGGTCAAACCATCGACATTTCAAGCAAAGAAATGTTATAGGTAATTCAAAAGGTTCATAAATATTGCCCCAAAGCATATGCCGGGCCACTATATACGACATACAAGGTCGCCATGCCCATTTGCGCTAGATTCTTGTGGGAGGATCTGGATTAAGGATAGTAGCCATAAGATATCAAAGAACCAGGTGGATGGATCCGGATTAATAGCTGGTACTTCTGCCATCTAAAAGACAAAACACCACACCAACAAAACCTTCAAAATGGATGTGTGTGTGTGTGTGATATATGTTCCCTTTTTTTGACATGGGGTGTCCATGCTGTGTGGTGTGACTGCATTCATGACATAACCATGGACCAACAGGTCCCATCCATCGACCGGGAGCCACTGGGGGGCATGCCAGCAGGGTCCGCTTACTCCGTTACCCAGAGACCAACAATTGTTGGGCGATGATCGGTCACATCGTTTCATCTTTCCATGCTGCTTTGCATCAGGGTTGGGAACATGTATGAGTTTGTGGTATCTTGTCACGGCCCCGCCCTGCTCCTGATTTGCTTCTCACATCCACTGGGATGATGGTGGGCTGGCTTTTGTTGGCCGATCTCACAGTGCCGTTCAGTGTGATATATATATATATATACGTTGTATATATATATTGTACATGTATTATTTTTGTACATTGATATAATGAGGTGAAGTATATATATGGTTCCACCTTCTTCCCCCCTCAAGGAAGTGTGAACTCCACAGGCAGTTGTTAGTTGCCTATCACCTCATGTATGTAGCATGCAGTCCTTAAAGGACGCAGCTCATACAGTTCTAGGGTTGTTGCCCTACAGTTCTTGGGGTGTTGCCCTACAGTTCTTGGGGTGTTGCCCTACAGTTCTTGGGTTGTTGCCCGATTTATTGGTCATGGATGTGCTGATTTCAGCATGACCTAAATGCCAAACACAGAGTGTTTCACTATTATATAGTGGCATTTTAGGGTGTATAGGGTTACAGCGACCCTGTCACCAACAGTGACATTAGGGCGTTACATGGTATCAGTAACACTTAATTGTATCAAATTTAAGCAGTATGAACATTTTCTGGAGGAATTAAAGCAAAACTGCATTTAATATGTCACTGTTTGTACCGGGCGCCATCGAGGCTCTTCGGAGAGGAGATGAGCGGGCCTGGGAGCGTCACACCGCACACGCGTGCCCCGGCGACGAGCGCGGAGCGCAGCACCCACGTGAGGGTCGCTGCTGAGGCCTGTGTAGCATCGCTCGCGCAGGCCAGGGAGTCGTGTGGGTGCACAGCAACAAGGGTACCGAAGGCGCTGCATTTGTCCATATGTGAGTTGGCTTCATGTACGGTGTGCCATACTTACAATAGGTGGTCAACAGCGGCTCTGGCAGACCTTTCATTACGGCGCGCGTGTGCAGCCCTCGCAGCGCGTCGCCAGCGGGGTTTTCTATGAAGAAATACGCAGGGTCGTAGAACTCGATGATCTCCCTGGTACGCCGCACGCGCCTGTCCGCCAGCTTCAGATCTGGAGCCCCCAGTGTCTTCGCCTTGCTGTACTCCTTGCAGGGGGGGCTGGCCCAGATGACGTCGAAATGATGTCGTGGATAGAGCTTGTAATTCCAGTGAAGGATGTCCTCCGTGCACGTGGCTTGCCTCTTTGGCAGGATGTCCACTGTTACTACCTCGCAGTCCCTGAACTGACGTTGGAACTGCTGCTCCACTGAGCCGGTACCGCAGAACAGCACCAAAATTCTAACTGGGTGCTGCACTCTCGAGAGGTGAGGCTGGTAAGCTCGGCTCTGGCTACTGCTGTGGACTGTCGGGGTTGGAGGTCCCATTGCCATCAACTGTGCCCTCTGCTCCTCCTGATCCTTGTGACTCTCCCTTCGCCTTTTCTCTGGAGCCTTCTTCAACCTTTCCTCCTCAGCTTCGAAGACTCGCAGTGGTTCCAGCCTGCCCCCTCGCCCTTCCAAGTCCTCTCTGGTTCGCCACTACTGGCTGTGACTATGCGGCAGCCCTTTGCATTTAGTTAGCCACTCCTGCACTGTCCCGCCAGCCTTCCCACCTAGCTTCCTGAAGCGGGTGCTGATGATGCGTTCCACCTCACGCTCCCTCTGACCCTCTACCAAGACCGGTGGCGGTGCCATTTTCTCTTGCCTGCTCACGAAGTGCTTAGCTCCCGACTGAACTGGGGTGAGCCGATCCGCTGTGAACACGTCGTGCACCTTCCAATGCACGGGCAGCTCTAACCTGCACGCTGACGGAGCTCCACGGTCCTGCTCTGGCAGCTCTTGCTGCCTGTCGCTGTACAGACATTCTATTACACGTAGGGGGCCGTGACTGAGCTTGCGCAGCTTCGGCTTCAACCCCCGATCGCCAGGCAGAGTCAGGTGCTGGCCATCCACCCATACCTGATCATTCACCTTAATGTACTGCAGCCGGTGTCGCGCGTCAAACTGTTCCATCATGCGCTGCTGGGCCATCTGCAGGTTCACCCGCGCTGCCTGTAGTTGCCGCGCAAACTGCTTGGCCAGCTCGTGCGCAGTCCCTCTCTTGTCCGCAGCTACTCGCCCACCTTTTCTTCGTCTTGACCCGCCTTCCAAAGCTGCGTCCATGAAGAAGTCCAGCTGCGTTGCTGGAGCGTGTCCGTACACCAACTCAAAGGGAGAGAATCCAGTCGCCGCTGACGTGGAGTCATTGATCGCGTACTCCGCAGGTGTCACCCAGAGGTCCCAGTCCTCTTGGTTTCCAGCAACATAGCAGCGCAGCATGCGCTCCACGGTATGGTTGCTGCGTTCCGCTTGCCCGTCGTCGCTCTGAGGGTGATAGGGAGTGGTGCTAGCTACCTTGACGCCCATCAGTCGCATGAACTCCTGAGTCATGGCGTCGCGAAAGCGGGGGTCTCGGTCACACACTATCTTCATTGGAGCTCCGTGCAATCGCCATACTGCGTCCATGAACAATCTTACCACCACTTCTGCAGAGCTGTCGTTGTAGGTCATTGGCACTACATGTACCATTTTGCTCAGCTTGCAGGTGAAAGTGGTGAAGGCGTTCACTCCTCGCTGAGTCATCGGCAGCCCGGTTACGAAGTCGATGCTGACAACCTCCCAGAGTCTGCTTGGCACTCGATGCGGTTGCAACAGTCCCATGGGATACCCCTGCCGCGGCTGGGTCTGCTGACACGTCACGCACGTCTTTACCCATTCTGCTACATCTAGGTCCATTCGCGGCCACCAGAAACGTCTTCGGACCCGCTCCAGCGTCTTGTCCCTGCCGGTGTGGCCTGCGGACGGTGCCTTGTGAGCTTCTCTCAACACTAGCTCCCGCAAGGGCGAGTCCGGCGCCAATACCACCTGATACTGTAGCGCCCTTCAGCCACTCTCCAGATGATGTCGCTTACCAGCCGGAAATGCTCTGTGCGATGATGCTGGGTGTTTAGCAGCTCCTGCTTCAGGGTTCTGAGATATTCGCTGCGTCTGTGCTCAGCTCTCAGCGCCCGCAAGAACACCCCTGGCTCTACTGTCCCCGACTTATCTCTGATCTTCGCTGCTGCTCCGGAGAGCGTGACTGCTGGTTGCGCTGTGGATCTCTCGCGTGGGGCCAGCTTGCTGGGTGGCTTCTGTGGCCTGGCTATCACTACTAGCACTGGCCATGGGACTGGCAGTTCCTGCAGAGCCGAGCGGTGACCCCTCTCCTCTCCAGGTGAGATAAACAGTCTGTTGGGCTCACCATGCTCGTTCACCCCTTGGAATGACCTCCACGATCTGCAGGCCAAACTCGCGTAGCTACGGTCGCCAATTCGCCTGAGGGAAGTCGGGCAATAAGAACAAGGCGGCTGTGTGACACGGGTCCTGCTTCGCCTCAGATGCGTAGTGTCGCAGAATGTCCTCAATGCTCACGTTGGGGTCTGAGAAGGGGGGGGTTGCACCAGACGACACGGCCACTCCACTGCTCGTTCGAGCAATCAGTCCAGAATGTGCTCACCTGTCGATTCTGGCCCATAGCGTCACAGCACGCATCCACCTGGAACGGTCCTCCCAGTGCTCGAGAGTACTTGCTCTGCAGCCTAGCGAACTCCGAGGAGATCAACTTCCAATCCTGCTTGTCCACCAGCGGTCCTCCGGGTCGGATCCTTGGACTTGATTGCTGCCGCTCTACTGTCGCTGGCGGTTGTGCTGCTGGTTGCTGCGCTGCTGCTGATGGCTGCTGCTGCTCTGCTGCTGGCTTCTGAGCTACTGTTGCAGGCGGCTGTGCTGGGGGTGTCTCTGACAGAACGGCTTCTGCATCCAAGGGAGACGCTGGGTCATCACCTGTTGCTGATTGCTCTGCTGCTACCGCTCTAGTAGTTACGCCCGCGAAGGCAGAGGCTGCCGCCATCGTGGCTACTGTGTCCATAGCGTCGCGCCACAGGTCGGGGGTCTCCGCCCACCACAGTCCATTGAGCTGCGTCAGCTTCCCTGTCACCACTGGAGGGCTCACTGGTGGGTGTTCCTCGTCCTCCTCATCTGATGAGCTGAATCCCGCATCCAAGGGAGAGCTAGGGTCCTCCTTCTCCACCTTCTTCTCTTCCACCGCTGCATTCACCTCAGCCTTGGCCTTGGGTACTTCCGCTGGTTTCCCCTGCATGGCACCTGCTGCTCGCCTTCCGTCCTCAGCTGACACTGGCTGGTCGGTACTCAGGTCCACGTATCCTGCCTCCTTGAGCCCCTGTCTTGCTGAGGTTTGCACATATTCTGGTGGACGAGAGGCCGCGTCCGGAACCACCAGCGTGCGCCCTGGCACGTGCTCCATCGCATGCACGCCCACCTCCACCAGGTCCTCGTACCACCTCGCTTGTCGCCTGCTGAGTTCCCGGCCTGGAGCGAAGAGCCACTTCAGCGGCGCGGGGTCTCCCATGAGTCGGAACTCCGTAAAGATAAGGTAATGCCTCCATGTTTGAGTCGTGCAGTGATGAATCGCTGCTAACTCCCGTTCCCCTGCACGGTAATTTTGCTCCGCTGATGAGAACTGCTTGCTCTCGAAGGCGATCGGCTGCAGGCCCTTCCCCAGGTCCTGCATCAGTACCCCAGCCAGTGCCACCGCACTAGCGTCCGTCTGTACGACGAATGAGCTGGTGCCATCATGAGCTGCCTTCTGATCTGGAAGGATCAACGTAGGGGCTGTGGTCAGCACCTTCTTCAACCGCTCGAACGCCCGCTCCTGCTCTGGGCCCCACTCCCAGGGCACTAAGTTCTTCGTCAGCTTGGTCAATGGGTGAGCTAGATCGGAGAACCCCTGGATGTACCGGCGATAGAAACCAGCCAGACCCAGGAACTGTCGCACATGTTTGACAGTTTCCAGCTTGGGCCAATCCCTCACCGCTGCGATCTTGTCCTGCTGGGGTCGGCATCCTTCACGATCAATGACATGTCCGAGGAACCGTACAGAGCGCTTGAAGCACCGCAGCTTCGATTCCTTCAGCCGGACTTTGTTCTGACGACAGACCTCCAGCACCTGCTTCAAATGACCGAGGTGTTCAGTTGGATTCTTACTGAAGATCATGATGTCGTCCACGAACACCCTCACGAATGAGAGGTGTCCTAGGTAGCTCTGCATCATACGCTGCCAGCAAGAAGGACTGTTCGACAACCCCATGGGCATAACCAGCCACTCATAAGCTCCAAACGGCGTGGTCATTGCAGTCTTCTCGATTGCGTCCTCCTCCATGGGCACCTGCCAGAATCCCCACAGAGCGTCCGCGGTGGAGAAGATAGTCGCCCCCTGTAGATCATCAATGAGAGACTGCACATCGGGAAGAGGATAACGATCCTTTACGGTGATTTCATTGATCTGGCGGTAATCAATCACTAGCCGTAGCTCCTTAGGATTCGAGGGCTTGGGTACCATCAAGACTGGACTGCCCCAAGGTGAGGATGAGGGGCGGATGTAACCCTTCGCCAAGAGCTCGTCCAGTTGTCCACGAAGTTGTCGCAACTCCTCCATGGACAGCTTGTAGCACCTCTTATGCCGTGCGCCATCACGGTACTCGGGGTCCACGCGCAGCGGCGATTTGTGGTCGCGGTCCACGACCACGCCCTTGGGGAGCTCCATGCCCACCACGTCCACATATGCCTTCTTTAGCTCCGCCAGCTCGTCCCATATCCATTGTGGGACCTCCTCAGCGTCTTCCTCATCAGGAGGGGTCGGCTGTGCTGCGGTCTGCTTGAGCTTGGCCTCACCGCTGCTCCGCTGCTCGGCCTCATCGTCCTCACCACGGCTCCGCTGCTCGGCCTCGTTGTCCTCACCACTGCTCCGCATCTGCTCAGGTGCTGCTGGTATCGCAGGTTGCTCCTTCTTGAAGCAGCCGTACCTGCTGCCATCCTGCTCCCCTTCCGCCGTTACCACTGGAGCTGCAGTTGCTGGCGCGCGCCGTCTACGCCCTTTTCTCCTCGATGGAGCACCGCTATGCTCCCGCAACGCCTGCGCTGTCCTCCACAGTTGGTGAGCCTCACTCTCCCAATCAGGCGCCAACCCTCCTGCGTGATCTTGCGCAGCATTTTCCCTGCGCTCTCGGGGTAACATCTGAAAAGCCCCCCATCGAGCTCGTACGGGGTATGGTCCCCAGTCCAGCACTGTCGGAGTGGCTGACGTGGGGCACGTTACCGGGCACACCGCGCAGACTAGCTCCTGAGCTGCGTCGTCCGCGTCGAGATCCTCCGAGTCTGAGGAGCTGGTGTCCGAAGCTAGAGTTGCCATGCTTGCTTCCGTGCCATCGCTGTCCCCGTATTCCTCGCATGAGGTCTCCTCCCCCCCTCAGGCTGGCGACGTCACACTCCGATGATGAAGAGGAGGAGGTCTCTGACAAAGCAGCAGCTGCTTCCAAGGAAGAGTTGGGGTCGTCGGAGGCTTCCGGCTTGAAGGTCCCGTCAGGCGCCAAGTACATGATGTAGGCCTCCTGCCCGCTGTTCTTCAGTGCTCGCAAGTCCTTCCTAGCTTGCTTGGTGCTGATTAGCTGAGCCTCCACTAGGCTCATAGCCTGGCCCCTCTCCGAGTTCGAGGACCCCGGATTGCACCCCGCAATGACTACCTTCTGTGACCCATGGCCAAACCGCACACTCCCATACTGTGCATAGTCAAAGGTGATCCGCCGCTGTGCTCGTAACCAGTCACCCCCCAGCACCACGTCCACACCCAGGGATAAAGGCATCACTCGCAGAGTCACCTGCTTGGCATAACTTCCTTTCCGCGTCTCCGCTGTGAGCTTGGGCCGAATACAAGAGTTGGCGTCGTAGACTGTGTCATCTGCAACCTGCACTCGCATTGGTTTCTCATGGACTGATGGTTGAAGCTTGAGCTTCCTCGCAGTCTCTAAGGATGTGAAACTGGAGGAGGCCCCAGTATCGATGAGAACCTTCACTCGCACCTTACCAATCCATGCCCAGAAAATCATGATGAGTGTGGGCCTTGACGCGTCCATGGCTGCTAGCGCGTGCTCGTCCAGCCATTCTCCCCAGCGTCCCGCCCCCGCGTCTACGCCTATGTCAGGCCTGATGCTGGCCGGTTTGTGCAAACCTGGCTCCACTTCCTGCGGGTTCAGTTCTTCGTCGGAGTTGTCGTCAGGTAGGTGGTAAGTGCCGGCCTCCACTATCAGGGCGGTCCAGCGGGCAGATCTGGTGATGGAGTCCTCCGGCACTGGGTCATCTGGCCAGGGTGCTGGCCTGGCGGCTGCCGCTTCCCTGCTCGCCTTCACCATCTTCCTCAGGTGCTCTATGCGGCCCTTTACCCGTACCATAGCACTCCTGACCCGGTGCTGATGCACCTCTGCTTCCTGCTGCCTGCGCGTCACTGTCCTGGCTGCCTCCCACGCTGCTGGTCTGTCACGTTGCACTCGCTGTTGTGCTCGCGACTGTGTCGGCGGTTTGGCGCGGTCTAGTCGTCGTCTTAGCGCGCGTCCGAAGAGTTGCCGGGGCGTCGCCTCCTCTCTGAACCTTACCCGTCTAGCGCCTGATGGCTGCAACGCACGTTGCTACACACCTTTGATACAAGGGTGTCCCTGGCTCCCTCGCCCAAACAGGGGAAATCGCTGATCTGTACCTCTGTAGGGGTGGATGCTTGTGCTGGTGGTACCTCTGGTTCAGCCTCGCTCGGAGCCACCACCGTGAGCGGATGGGATCTCTTCAGCCACCTCACCGCTCGCTTCATCTTCTCAGCCTCCTTCTGGGCCGGTCCCGGACCATACCTCATCCGGCGATCTTCCCTGAAGTGGGTGTTCCACCGGTAGGGCTGGCTGTGCCGCCCCCTCGCAGACCCCTCCTCCAGGGGCCTGGTCCCGCTCCTGTCGGCCTCAGCAAGGGGCGGAGTGCTCCCCCTGCTGGCTCCGGGACCTATGCCTTGCAACCGGGAGAGGAACTGGCCCCCGCGGCCTCTCCCTCGCCAAAATCTGAACCCCTCTCCTGCGCGATGACTGCTAACGTCTCCTCCATAAGCTCCATGCTTGCACCTGCGTTCTCGAGGGTCTTGAAAGCTTCTTCCCAAATGCACTTCACCCACGCAACCTTCTTCTGCTGGTCGTGCTGTTGCGGACAGTCCTTTGCCAGGTGCTCCTTGGACTTGCACTTCCTGCAGCCAGTATAGGTGGACGATCCAGGTAGCTGCCTGCCTTCCACCTCTGCTGGTGCTGTCGGCAAGGCGTAACACTGCTCCATGTGCTCGTCCAGGCAGTCAAACAGCGCAGCCATTGGGAAGGGGGACTGGTCCCTGGTTGCCTTCAGTCCTGTCGGGTCCCGACGCTCCTCCAGTGTTGCCTGCTCCACATATTTGCGAAGCAGCTCCGCTTCCCACCCGGCTGGTCCTGTCGCCTGATGAAAGTCCACCTTGCCTAGCAGCTCCTTGTGCACTCTCGCATGCAGCTCAGGTGTCAGACCGTTGAGAAAGATGCCGGGCAGAGAGGCTCGGCTAACTGGCCCAGTGACCCCGTGTTTGTGCAGGGACTCCAGCAGCTCAAAGGCTTCCATCAGGGAATGGTGGAAGGTTCGCGCGTTCCTCCCTGCGTTTCTACCAGAAGCCTGCCGGGATCGAGATAGCATACTGGTCAGGATGCTGAGGTGCGCGTCACTGATGCAAGATCGAGCTAGAGTACAGTACCGATCAGATCGTCCAGCGTATTCATTTGACCGGTCAGTATCTTCTGGTTCAGCAACCCTTGTACTGACCCTTCAATCCTATCTCTGATGATCAAACGCAATTCCTCAGAGACAGTGGTGACCGTGGCTTCACTCCCCTCGTCGTCCTCGCTCACCTTCTTCGTAGCCAGCGCCCTCTTCACCTGCGGCTCCTTGAAGTAGTCCTGCAGCTCCCTCATCAAAAGCTTCAGCGGCTGCAGCAGATGACCAGATGACTTCTCACCCGTCGTCTGGTCTAAAGGACACGTGTACGTGGTAATACGCTCCCTTAACTTCCGTAGGGTATTCAGAAGTCTATCCTCTGCCTCCAGCCCCTTCAACCGTGTCTGCTCCATCCGTGCTGGATCGGTCTCTGACCGGAGTGGGGGTCCACGTTCCTGCTCGGGTGCGTCTCTGCGGGGCGGGGGTCCACGTTCCTGCTCGGGTGCGTCTCTACGGGGCGGAGGGTCTGGATCTGGTGGGGGTTGCTGATCACCGTTATTCCGCGGCTGGGCTTGCGGCGTCGTTACCTCTGGCGTGGAGATGAGGGGCAAATGGGCTAGGGCTCCTGTCCAGGGTGACTTGGTGCACTCCTGACAAAGGGGCACCTGCACGCAGGTCCGGTTGGAACCCAGCATGACATCCCAGATTAACCCAGAAGTGACCCGGACCTGCCCCACGGGAGATTGCAGTAAACGACCGCACCGGACACACCCTGCGCCTTCGGGTACCGCGTGACCCGTGTCACCTATGAGTTTGCATCACTGGGCTGAGCAGGGTCTCCCGAACTCTGTGGTTCTTTGAGTGCCCGTAGCTCACAGCTAAGCCCGAGTACTTTGCTGCGATGGTGGTAGCCTCGTCCGCTCCCGACCTGTGCACTCGCACGTGATCCCTGATGCTCTGCTCCACTGTGATGGGGGCTGAAGGGTACCTCCACTCTTCCAAGGCTGCTATCTGGTCCGCCGTTGCGGTCTGATTCGCTGCCGCCTCCAAACACAAAGGTTGCCCAGAAGAGGCTGAACTCGGCTCCTCTCTCCCTGTCCCTGAGGACTGCACTGTGCCCTTGGCCCCAGAACGGTTAAGCACTACTGCCAGCTGCCATACATCCTCCGCACTCAGCGTTGGGTGCAAGGCTTTTGTGTGTTCATGCCACACCAAGTCTGACTCCTCCGGTGAGGGGGGGCACCCTGGCAGCAGGTGAGGGGTACCCCTCTCCTGCAGCTGCACTGATCTTTGGGCTGCCATCATGGCTTCCCACCCCTCCTGCTCCCAGCGCACGTTCTCGCCTGCCGCCACCGCTTTAGCTATGGCCAGCTGCCTCTCTTCCGGTAGGCACTCGAAAGCCTGGTCTCTCAGAGCCTTGTCCTTCAACAGGGTCTTTACAGCCATTTCTGGTGTCAGAGGGTGGTCCTCCTTCACCGTCACAGCCTTCCCTTTCTCCTCAGCCGTGAGTCTGCGTTGCTTCTTGGACTTCTTGGACTTCTTGTTCTTCTTCTTGAGTCTCCGCCGTCCTCCGCTCCGCCCTTCACTGCCAGAGCTGCTGCTGCTGTACCTACGTCCCCACCTTGGTGATACCGACCTTCCACTGAGTGACGATCCGCTACTGCTGCTGCTGGAGTCGTCCTCTAAAAGTCCTGGCTGCGCTGTCCGGCTGTCTCTGGGTGTCTTCACCACTGGGGCCAGTACTTCCTCCACTGTTGACGAGGCATCAGGAAGCACAGCGAACCTGTTGCCCTGAGCAGGATACTCGTCTGGCTCCAAGGCTCGTGGCCGTCCGAAGTTTATTCCAGCAAAGTGCTTGACTGGAAGCCCTCGCCGTTGTGCCTGAGAGCACCATGCCTCAGCATGCGTGAGTACTCCCTCGAGCTCACCTGACTCCTCAGATCCTGCAAGTTCGCCACAGTGGCAGCGTATAGCTGCATACGGCCATGCCGGGTGCGAGGTTCGTTATTGAACCAGCGCACGAGGGCCTCCCTTTCCTTTCTGGTTGCTGCCACCAGTTGCAGTCTAACTGGGGTGCTCCGCGGTGACCCAGCACTCTCCCCACTGTGGTCACTCCAGAGGGAGTTGACATCCTCCGTCCACCTTAGCACTCTCACCTTCTGGTGCGGCTCCTTTCTGCTGTAGACTCTGCCAAGAACGACCTGTTCCGACAGCCCTCCTGAATCCTTCTGTTGACGTTTTGTCGAGGGTCGGGATGATGAGCTAGCTGCTGGTGCCGAGGTTGAGCTGGCGGTTGCAACAGGGTCTGGTTTGTGCACAGGCAGGTCCGCAGGTTGCAACCCATGCGTCTCTCTCAGCTGTCTGATAGAGTGTGCTCCCGCTTGCAATCGAGACCCATGTGCCTCCAGTGCAGTCACTAAATCTGGACTGGCTAAATCACCTGACACTGACATTGGTGCTGGAGGGTTGCCAGGTGTTGGCAACTGGGGAAACACGTCAGTGTAACTGGGTTGAGCAATGCCTGCGTGATTCACTGGGATAACGCTCACTTGGGCTGCTGGGACAGCACTTGCGAGGGCGGCTGGGGCAGCGCTGGCGTGAGCCGCTGGGTCTGCGCCTGCTTGGGCAACTGGGGCAGCACCAGAGGCAGCTGCGTCCACTGCTGGCTGTGCTAGTGACACGACCGCTGCTGCTGCCTGTGTAGAGGGGACGCTCACTGGCTGTTCCGGCGAGGCGATTGCAGGGGAGTTACTACTGGCTGCTGCTGCTGCCAGGCGGGCCTCTGTTCTTCGTTTCATCTTGGCCCTGAGCTCGTCCAACCTCTTCGTCGTTGAACTTGCTGATGACGAACTGCTCCCTGGTGACCTGACTGCGCCTGTATCCAGTGGAGATTGGTCAGGGCCTCCGGCGGCCCCTGTTGGTGTGGGGACCCGATCCCACACCTTTGGGCAAGGTGCCTCCACGCTGGCCCCCACGGCTGATGTCGCAGGAAATTGGCCAGGGCCTCCGGCGGCCCCTGTTGCTATGGGGACCCGATCCCCCATCTTCGGGCAAGATACCGCTACGCTGGCCCCTGCCGCTGGTGTCGCAGAAATTTGGCCAGGGCCTCCGGCGGCCCCTGTTGCTATGGGGACCCGATCCCCCATCTTCGGGCAAGATACCGCTACGCTGACCCCTGCCGCTGGTGTCGCAGAAATTTGGCCAGGGCCTCCGGCGGCCCCTGTTGATGTGGGGACCCAATCCCCCACTTTTGGGCAAGACGTCACTGCGCTGGCCCTCTCGCCGACGTCAGAAATTTGGCCAGGGCCTCCGGCGGCCCCTGTTGGTGTGGGGACCCAATCCCCCACTTTTGGGCAAGGTGTCACAGCGCTGGCCTCTGCTGCTGACGTCGTAGAAAATTGGCCAGGGCCTCCGGCGGCCCCTGTTGGTGTGGGGCACTCCCCCACTTTTGGGCAAGGTGTCACAGCGCTGGCCTCTACTGCTGACGTAGTAGAAAATTGGCCAGGGCCTCCGGCGGCCCCTGTTGGTGTGGGGCACTCCCCCACTTTTGGGCAAGATTCTGAGGCCAACAATGCTGACAAGATCGCCGGATCAGCAGCGCTGCTCTGCGTGTCGTTAGGAAAGAATACAGCAGGGGACACCGCACAGGAGCCAGCGCTGAGCTGCGACACTGGCAACAGGGGTCCTACTGGTGCCGGTTCTCCTCCCCCCCCCCCTCAGGGCTGGCAGATCCTGCAGCAAGGAAAGCAGGTGTAGGCCCAGGCGTGAGGGCACTGAAAGGACCGGGGACACGGGTCCCAGAGCAAGCGGGGCAGCTGGCACCTGCGTTTGCCACAGTGACCTCGGCTGCAGCTGGTGCTGGTGCGGTTGCTGCTGTTGCCAAAGCGTTTGCCGCTGTAATTCCAGTTGCTGGTGGTGGTGCACGAACTGCTGCTGTAATTGCTGTTGGTGAAGAATTTGCTGCTGCGGCGTCATCATCGTCCCCGCGTCGAAAACAGCTCCCGGAGGGTACGCAGCGAATTGTGCAGAGTTGTCGTACGGAAATTGCGGAAACCCAGCCGATTGCGGTACGAAAGACGGCGGAACCCCGAAGTGGGCGCCCAAATTTGACACCGCCGATACAAATGGCGTCACTGGCTGCGGAGAAGCACCCGTACCAGCGACGGCCAGATACGCCCCAGAGTTACTTAAATTGTCGTCGTTCATCATTTCTGCGCCGCGCTAGCTGACGTGTTTCGGCGATAAATCCCGGTCAGAATACGATCAATTACCGGTGAAACAGCTGGCAAATTAAAATTGTGCGGAAAGGTTGCTCGGAAAAGAAGATTTCCTGCGCAACGAAACGCTGCTACCGTTGATTACTTCTCTAGCTTTGCGCACGGAAACGGCAGCAAGCTAGAGATACAGGCAGATGTCGATTTACACACGAATTTGCCGCGGAAGGACAATTTGTGCGGAAAGATCACCGTACGAAGAAGAAAAGCACCAAAATACGGTGCAGAGGTCGTCGTCCAATTACAGTCGTACGGCTGCTGTCGGTACGGATTGTTACGGGCGCCTGCCTCGCGACTTAATTCAACAAATTTTCAACGCGTTGAAAATTTGTTGAATTAAGTCAAAATTCCAGTGTCGCGCGACGAATCCTGCGGAAAGGTCGCTAGAGAAGAAAAATTGGACAGGAGGCAAGCTGTGAAGTCGTCATTATGTCGGCACAGTGTCGATATTTTTTTGCAGATATACAGTGTTCTCACGACGGAGAACAGGTTGTGCCGTTGTCAAGGCACGATTCCTTCGCCCAAGGGTGGAAAAATCAAGCTAAAATTATGTTGGTACAACGCGTTGTAGAACGCAAATACCAACGGAAGTCGTGAACCACGACCACGCTGATACCAGTTGTTCGGTTGTGAGGACTGAACCAGTCTCACAGGTATGTAAGCAAACACTTACAGGTAATATGGTGCAGAAACCATAGGGTGATTATCGGATGACTTTGGGTAATGTCGGATATTTCGGATATTTCGGTTACAACACTTTTACTGTTTGAGGTTACAAGACACCAGAGGTTGGTGCCAATGTGTAACTAATTCAAAAACTGACGTGAGAGCTTGTTCAGCTCTTTAAGTAGTAACATGTCGACTCGAATTCCCTCAGATCTCTTCGAATTCGACAGTCACAGTGCTCAGTCACTTCATGTTCACCTATCCGATGACCTGTCTTGTCATTTAGCCCTTGGACTGCAGCTACCAGTCATACAACGATCTCTGCTCTGATTTGCTGAATAATCATAGATCTGATGATGTGGCAAGAACTGAGGCTCTCCTGGTTTCCCTCCAGTTCTGTTTGGCTGTTTGAATATAAAATGGTTCCCCTCATTTCTGGAATGGGTTCCCACCAATCCTCTCAACCTGATCTGCTGTGGTTGCAGATGTTCAAAAGTCACATGCTGTCAGTCACCCTCGTCATACCTCTCGGTCATACTGGTGACTGTCATCGGTGCTGTCACTCGTCATTCTGACACGTCTGTCTCTCGTCTGACTCGCGATACACCCTGGTACACCAAGTGAGGTCAACCTGATTGCGCATTTTTTGAACTCCTGAATATGAATCCACTTATACATTTTATGAATCCACGGCCGAGCTTGGAGTTTTGGATCTGGAATGACCGCGCGCGAATGGCAGACTTCCATTTTGAGCAGCGCAGTTGGACTCTGCTGCGTGGTTCGCTTACACACAACTAAATTGACATATCAGGTCAAGAGAACGTGGTTTTAAATATTGGTATATTTTGTTTCAAACCGTACTTGTCAACAAAACGTACATACTCTACAGAATATCGTTACCGGCTCGATATATTGACGTCTGATGATATGACTCAGATGACGTAGCATTGCGTACGTGTAAAAGTATATATCTCTGATTATGGTATGTATGTACAGTATGACAAGAGATGTGTGTGGTACGAACTCGTGCACAGATGGAGAGCCGAATCGCGTCAGTGTTAATGAAACGATCAAATGACAAATCACAACCGTCGTTTCTTGTGCCACATCATCTAGCTGCACATTGTGTGCGGTGCGTATCGGATCCAACGGGCACGTTGCCTCTTTCAGGAGTACACCATGCCACGCGTTTAGTGCCTGCACCCGTTAATGCGTCAGCGATCGCGATATAGTAGCGTCCGTAACGCGTATGCTATTGCATTGCAGTTTCGTTCACTCAATTATGTCTGTTATTATGTCCCTGCTATCATCAACAGCAAACATATATAAAAAGGATAAGACATCGTTTGTTTATCTATTGATGCTCATATTTTTTTGCCAACTTCTCTATAATACAAATAATTCTATAATACAAATTAGACAACCCTTTTCGGCTTGTGTGGCGTTTTTGTGAGGGAGCCGGGCCGCCTTTCTTTCTTTTATAACCCCATCCCGGTGTTATCGTACTCAACCCCGTCATCCAAATATGTGTAGGTTGTAGGGAGGGTACGGGTGAGATAACCCTCATACCATTGACCTAAATTTGCCTCGGACAGCTGACTCTCCTGGAATCGCTGCATTAATTGTTGCACCCAGATCTTGATGGTCATACTTTTGACGAGCTGCAGCCCTAAGTTGTCCAGAAGCAAAGTCATGATCCAAGTCTGCAACCCAAATCCGTCATCTCTAAGTCCGCAGTCACACATATAGTAGCTTCAGACATGTGCTCAGCTACCTAACATGAGTGCCAACAATCATACAACCTAGCACATTCTCCAAGCACGGGTTCAGAATGGCATTATCAACTGTGCCCATGGAGCACCAATCTCCAAGGGAGAGCAGATGGAAAAAAGTCTCAAAAAAACACAGTTGTGCATGCTATCAATACGCACTGGGGGATGCAAGCGGTGCTCATGATTGAAGCATTTGACTGGGCACCTGTAAAATCTTATGCTCGGCCGAGCTACCCATCAGCTCTCGGATCAAAGTGGCGTAAACAATGAGGATGTAAATGATCACCATCCAGCAAGATATCAGCAGCGTCACAGCAAACTGGGTGAAGCCACTGTCCATTTCATGCCGTACTTGTTCAAAGATTTGTGCATCATCATCCTGTCCAGCCGCGCACGTGTTCACCCAGCCCGAAATTTGATGGGCAAAATGATAAGGCGAGACAGGTATCTTCAAACTTCTTGCCACCACTCAAGTATATACACACAAAATTACAAAAAATGTGCGGACCACGCTGGAGAGGTCACATGGTGCCTAGTGACCTGATGATTCCCGTGCTCTCTGCTCCAGAGCCGCAAATGGCACTCTTTTGGGTTTGACTGACCCCATCCAAACTGGCGACGAAAACAGAATGGCGGCGTCAACATGTTGTGTGTTCGGATGACCCAAGTCCAGGCCTAAGGGGAGCGCTACAATCTTGCAGTCAGGACAAAAGAGTATTGTTGAGCCCTGTTGAGGTTAGCTATGGCTGCCTGAACCTCCTAGTGCTCAGATCTACCGTCCTGAACCAAGATATGCTCATGCCATGAGATATAATTGTTTCGGCCAAACAGCCTGAGACCCCAAACTCTGCACTTCAGAACCTAAAACCCTATCAACTGGATAATGACTACATATGAGGTACCCGCAAACCCTATTAGCCTGCAGTAGGTCACACTGTGGGCCATGCTTTTAATGAGTCTCTCCGGACATGGATTGGAGACATTGCATGCAAACACAGCATTGCTGAACCAGCGCGCCGTTACGGATGACCGATTAAGCCTGGCAGGGGTCCCCTCACCTCCTTGAGGTTTCTTTAATTCTAAGTGTTCGCCCAAAATGAGGTGAAACCATGATTGGTGCGCAGTGGAATCACAACCAGCAGTGGGATACAAACGGTCTAATACCCATCGGCCCACAGAGGTCCGTTTCCCTTTTACAGCACGAAGAAGCATCCTCAGTTATCTGATTATTTGGAAACCAAACTGATTCCTCTCCACACTAGTCGCTACCCCAAAGAAGAACCCCCGGGTCCTCCCCACACCACTGTAGTGACCCCCCCAAAGAGCGTTTAGTAACTGATTTCTCAGTTGCAGAGGCTTCTATTCTGTATTGCCCGAGTCATCGCTATTTCGATATAAAGTGCTGTCTCGGGCGCTGCGGAGATGCATCTGCACCGTCACAAACCACTGTACAGAAGTCCACCGCCCCCCTGGAATGAGGATGCCTGGTAGTACTGGAAGTCATGCGATCAACGGCGTCTGGTAATACTAAAAAACATGCGATCAAAGGTCAGTCGGAATCCGGATGCAGCGTTCTCACCAGCTTCTTAGCTTCCTCCTCGGCTTTGAGCATTAGCTCAAACTCCTCAAAGACGATCCATGGGGCTCGCTGGCGGACCCTGTGCACCACACATGCATCCCGACAGCTCAGGTAGAAGAAAGCACATACCCTCATCTTCCTGTAGCAACGCCTGATACCTAACGGTGGCAACACCAACTAACGCGAGGTGATTCCTCCGACTGCTCAAGGCAACATTGAGCCCATGATCACCGGCTGAATGAAATCACTGATCGCTCTTGGGGGAACCTTGGTGGAACTTTGGTGGAACTTTGGTGGAACTTTGGTGGAACTTTGGTGGAACTTTGGTGAAACTTTGGTGGAACTTTGGTGGAACTTTGGTGTGAAGAACAAATTAAAGAACAGCAGCATCTCTCCGTGTTGAAATTCCGGGTCTGACGTTTTCATAAATAAAATTAATGAGGATTCCTAAAAATGGATTTGCACACACCCTATCATTACGACACCAGGCGGAGCTTGGATTACGTGGGAGTGAGACTTCTGTCATCGTATGTTGTAAAACGGACCTCTGCGGTCACAAACTTCACTCACTACGGGTGCCCACGCGTATTTACGGGACGACGCTTTTAAAGGACTCCATTCTCTAATCGCAAATCGTGCAAACTTTGGCCATCGAGATCTGCCGAGGTACGGAACGGACGGCCATCACCTTTTGGCTATTGGCCACAGGGTACCAATCTCTCTCAAAATACGAAGAAAAAATTTCACACTGATTTTTCGATTGGCCGTTCTCATACTTGGGTGAGAGTGACAAATTGAGAAGATGGCCAAAGTCCCTGTCAGTAGAGTCCGTTAAATACGCGTGGGCACCCGTACCGCAGAGCTGCGCTTCCGAAGCCAGTCACTAAATTAGGCAAGTGCAACAAATCAAGGTACGACTATGCAACACGTCAAGGTTTTGCGACACTTTTTTTGGAATCACGATCAAAGCGTGAGAGACACTTCGCACTCTGTTTCGCTTAAACTACGATCGATTGTGGATGCACTCAATCCGCTCCGAGGTGAGCATCAGCAGCAATCGGCTAGGCAGTGGCTATTGTTCGTTCGAGTGCGCGTAGAATACCTCACCAGTCCTATCCATCGAGCAAACCTCGGAACCTGGTATGCAAAACGTACTGTGCCCCGGCCCCTCGCGCTTGACAACAACGGTCAGCAATATGGTGTAAGGCGCCAGGGAATTACTTGACTTGAATGATGAACCATAAACTCTGTCTCAGGTGCTTCAATCGCTTCAAGGCCTTGCTGAGCACAATGCGCATGCCGAGGAAGGTGGAATCCAGCAAGAGCAGGAGCCCACTGAAGATACGCGCCAGGGCCCGGCTCAAGTGCATATGGTCAAAGAGCATTGCATAAACGAGGAACATCAGGTGCTCCACCCAGCGCACGTATGAAGACCCCACCACCTGTTTTTTCAACGCACAGACAGACAGACAGCCACACTGAACGGCATGAGATCGGCCAACAAAAGCCAGCCCACCATCATCCCAGTGGATGTGAGAAGCAAATCAGGAGCAGGGCGGGGCCGTGACAAGATACCACAAACTCATACATGTTCCCAACCCTGATGCAAAGCAGCATGGAAAGATGAAACGATGTGACCGATCATCGCCCAACAATTGTTGGTCTCTGGGTAACGGAGTAAGCGGACCCTGCTGGCATGCCCCCCAGTGGCTCCCGGTCGATGGATGGGACCTGTTGGTCCATGGTTATGTCATGAATGCAGTCACACCACACAGCATGGACACCCCATGTCAAAAAAAGGAAACATGCGGGCACCTAAGTGCTCCCCACAAAATTCAAGGGAGAACACAGAAGGTGTACTTCACCACCTTCTGCCTCTCCTCGCAGCACGACAGACGAATCTACCGAGCTCTCAGACAGACAGCCACACACACACCATTTCGTGAGTCCATTCACTGCCGCATATCCGTTGCCGATGACCATGTGTTGCGCGCGGTGGGATTGGCACCCCGACCAATTAGAATCTTGGGCTTGAGAGCCGCACTGCGGGGCATGCAGCAAGCAGCATCGCACTTCCCAACCAGCAAATGAAATGACAGGCAGATCGCCCAACCCATCTGCGTCACAAGGTCCGAAGTTACCAGCTGGCGAAAGTGATACAAGAGCTAATGCGAGGCGCCTGGTTGGCTCATTCTATGCACTGTGCGTGCACTGGGGCGGAGTTCTGGAGCCCCGGCCTTCCCCTTGAACGGGCTCGTGGACCACATGCAAGAGGCGACTGCCTTGCATCCTTCACCCGGGGCACACTGCTCGCAACAGATGCATTATGACGCCGGCGGCTTGCATTAAGACCCACAAGGCTCGAGCTGATATGGGCGATGAGCTTTACTGGATGTGGACCCCTCAATGTGCACATTGGTTTGATCGATAT
The DNA here is from genome assembly GCA_001247695.2 of Cymbomonas tetramitiformis. Classification (NCBI taxonomy): domain Eukaryota; kingdom Viridiplantae; phylum Chlorophyta; class Pyramimonadophyceae; order Pyramimonadales; family Pyramimonadaceae; genus Cymbomonas; species Cymbomonas tetramitiformis. The sequence goes on from LGRX02005065.1 coordinate 41,360, forward strand.
CAGGGTGAACGATGCGCGATTTTCGATGAATATCGCGGACAGTTACCGTTGGGGCATTTATTGAATATTACTGACAAGTTTGAATGCCCCAATCAATTTAAAGGCGGATTCATCGAATTTGCCGCTACTAAGATTATATTTACATCACCGAAGCATCCAAGAGAATGGTACAAGGACGACGATGCCGACAAGATTGATCAGTTACTGTCTCGTTTTACTACGATTATCGAGCTGAAAGGGTTTGATCGACGTCTTTTACATGTCAATGAAGCTAGTGGTTCCACGGAGTGAGCATTCAAACGAATCTGCGGCAACTCCGGAACGGCCGAGGGTATGGCCGTAAACTATAACAGTGTACCGAGTATCTAGATCATCAGGGGTTAATGCCCCACTGTTAGGAAAGTGCGCTTTGGCATAGTGCGGCATATTGAGTAGCACGTCTTTTGCAGCCGGGTAGTGATTGTAGATGATATTGGTTGTGGATGATCCGGGTTGGATTCGCTCGCTCACAAGACGGCGCGGAGCTGACTCCGGGTGATCCGCACCTTCTCTACTTGCCGCCGCATGCCAGCGTTCCAGTGATCGGGCGTCTGCTCACCAGGGTCACCCACGAACCCCCATTATCAGTGCGGCTTCCACGTAGTCGAGATGTCCATGCACGCCGGTCCGTGATAACCGGGCATGCGCTTGCCCTGCGGGTCACTACGAATCTACATTCACTGCCACCTCCGGAAAGTGTGTTGCCCGAAGTGGACACCTATGTGTTAAGGTCGCCTGGTCACTAGGCCTCATTCAGGGGTGAGGTCGTAGTAGCTGTCAGGACGGATGCCGCTAGAAGGAATGCCCCACAGCGCATCGAGCGGCCGCTCTGCTCTGATGCAGCAACAGGCTGTACACAAAAGCCGTCACGTGGATGTTAACAGCTGGGAAGAGCTAGGGATCCTCCTTCATGGCGGCGGTGGAGGAGGACGGTCCGAGGTGCGCTGCTGTACACAAACTCTTGTGGGGTGGGACTGCGAGGTCGGGGTTCACCTTAACTGACCCTCCTACTGTGAATAGTGTGACAAAGAAGAGTTTGAGTGGAACGTTCATCATGACAATATACACGGCCAGCCAGATCTTGTCTATAAACGTGTTCTGGGACACACGAGCCACCCACTTGTCAGCATTCATGCCATGGTATGTGTCAGAGGCACCCCCACGTGTGATTTGCAACTCCCCTTTTCCAATTCCCACTTGATAGGCCCTAGAGAGCACTTGGAAACTCACTGCGACTTCCCATTGAACCGCCGCCGCCCCAAAGAGCCGCCGGTGCCCCCTGACACCCACTAGTATGTTGCTACTAAGCTGCTCCACAAATTCTAACAGCACCACTCAGACGCTCACTCAGACGCTCTCCGGTCAGACGCTCACCGGTCAGATGCT